>JAKMXA010000527.1:0-25678 GCA_025328625.1 Colletotrichum sp. SAR11_240
CAGAACTCCCTCACCCGAGCCCCCGTCCTTCAAACCTCGACCCTCTGCGCTTCAACTACAATTGCATTCGGGCCCCCCCGCCATCCTCCCTCGTCCACTTCGGGTACCTTGTTGCATCTCCCACTGCTGCCCGCTGCTGTGGTCTGCAAATCGTAAATCGCTCTCCCCCGATTTAGAGAGATTTGCACGGCATTTCCATTCGCTGCCGCCAATTCGTCACCGGCTTCCCTTTCGGACCTCATCAATACTCCGCCAGCCTCTCGCTCTTGCAACTTTTCCCCGCCAATCTATTTAACCTTTGCGACCGCCTTGCCGCATGACGCGCCAATTGCCATTTCTCGAAGGATACCAGCCCGGCGGTCCTTTCTCAACCGAGGCCGACCTGCTGTAAAAGCATCACCAACCGGCGACTTCACTCACTTGCCCTAATCTTGACTGTTTGATCGGACGCACTTCTACCACGAACACACTTACCCAACCCGCACCGCTGCAAAAACAGCACTTCAACCAGCAAACATGTCACGCCACAACAGACACTATCAATCATGGTATGTGCTTGATCCCTTTCGAGCTCTCCTCTCTTGCGGAATGCAAACTAATCATCCCATCCAGTCGCGAGCTTCATGTCGTTGTTTTGGGCGCCGGTAAGTTTATGCCAAGAAAACATTCGTCACGTGCCTCTTTCTGACCCTTTTTGAAGGAGGTGTTGGCAAGAGTTGTTTAACAGGTGAGCATCCACACTTCAGCTGGCATTCCTGCTCAGAATTTGATGCTGACAATTACTCGCAGCCCAATTCGTCCACAATGAGTGGATTGAGAGCTATGATCCTACCATTGAGGACACCTACCGGACGCAGCTCCAGGTTGATGTGAGTCGCCATGTCATTTTAGGCTCAACGAATCACTGACTCGGTCAAACGCAGGGACGGCAGGTTGTCTTGGAAATGTGAGTAGCACTAAGCGTCATGAGACAGCAGCATCTGACAATGCCCACAGCCTTGACACTGCAGGAACAGAACAGTTTGGTAAGCCAGTCTTCCATCTTACCATGTGTCTAATCTAACATGAGAGCAGTGGCCATGAGAGATTTATACATGAAATCCGGTCAAGGATTCATCTTGGTCTTCAGCATCACATCATCCTCGTCGATGAATGAGATTGAGATGCTTCGAGAGGAAATCACGCGCATCAAAGACGACGACAACGTGCCTATTGTTATTGTCGGCAACAAGGCCGACTTGGAGGAGCAGCGATCAGTACCAAGACAAAGAGCTTTTGCCTGCTCTCAAATGTGGGATGCCCCATACTATGAGACGAGTGCTAGAACAAGGAGTACGTCACTGTCCCACAATGTGTCGACTGGAAGACTGCTGACCATTTCTCAGCAAACGTTGACGCCGTCTTCATCGACATATGTCGCCAACTGCTCCTGAAAGACGAAAAGATCCAGGCTCAGGCCATCCACGACGAGGACGACCACGAGAACGAGAAAAACGCCGGCATCATGGGCTTCGCCAAGCGGAAGAATCGCAGACGGAGACGCGCAGATGGCCACCGATGTGTCATCCTCTAAACGAGTGCCGCCTTATCCGAATCGACGCTTTCTAGGCCCGATCAACGGCCATCTTTCCAGCGAGGCATCTAGCGCGCCAGACTGCTTATCCATGTCACTTTGATGCATCACGGAGCGCAGCAGCTTCATCACGGTGAACCCGAGGCATTGCTTTTCTATTTTTGGCGTCAGAAAACACCCGCTTGTCACGGCAACTTTTATTTGCGTGCGAGAGAAACGGCTGCCCGTGACTCCCTCGATTTCAAACAGCGCACCTTGCACCCATTCCTGTTACATTGAACTATTTCACTTCAGATTTCGACACGGCCTTTTGTACGTTTGACGACTTCATTTCTACACGTCCATTGACTTCATCCAAGCGACGGCATTGGAGGCGGGGCTTTTCCTTTCCAAGCATTGCAGCAGCAAGATTCCAGATCCAGATCCAGAGCACAGGCGATACTTTTACCACTTGTCGTTTTCACTTCTGGTGTTTCCCATTTGCAAGTTTCTTATTCTTTCATGATGGCACGATTTTTGGACAAAAAACCAGTATCCACATACCTCACTTCTTTTCCTTTTTCTTATTCTTCTTCTTCTTCTTCATCATACTTAGGGACAGAGACAAAACAAAACACTGGGGGAACTGGGAGTTTCAAGAACAAACAAAAACAGATTCCGATTGGTACACAGCTCACGGCTGGGCGTTGGGGGGGAAACATTGGTTTTGCGCCGGATACATTTTGTCCTACAGAGAGGTAGTGAGGCCGGCAGCTGTTGCCGGCCACAGCCCTCGGAGGTCTCTGTCGACCTGCCGAGTGCGAGAGCAATTGATGGCATTCCAGGCCTCATTCAAGGTGTAGACTGCGAAAAACGTGGGCTTGACTGTTATACCGAGGAGGCATGTGACTGATGCAACCCTGACTGGGTGTTGTGGATCGCAAAATGTGACGACGCTCCGGATATCACATCATCTCGGAGCCGAGCGGTGGCCCGGAGGAGACGGACGCATGGGGTAACTAGCGTATGGATCGCCGAAGGGCACTGGGCCTGGCCAGATTCCGGCATATCCCCATGATGCGCCCTACTTTTTGTTTCTCGATGCTGATCTGACAGCCTTTCGACGTTTCTTTATCCCACTTGGGCCGTTCGCCTCCCCCACAACACGACGCGTCTCGATGCAGAATCGTGTTGTCTGACATGCACACCTTCTGCATTTGGGTTCCTGTTACACTGCATGAAAGCCAAGATGCCAATTGGGAGGCTGGGACGCTGGGTGGACGGGCAGGTTAGGGATGGAGATGTCGTTGGTCGTTGGTCGTTGGGACGGAGACTGAGGTGAGCCTAATGCAAAGAGAAGGAACATCAACGAGATGGATTGATGCGGATATCGAGTTCTATAAAGGTGTGCTGATGCGTGGGAGCCGCGCGAATTGGAACTGAGGCCGCAGTGAATGCAGACGACCGCACTGCTCAATCTCTGGGGTACGTGTTGATGCCTCTGGGGAACTTTGGTCTGATAGAGCGGAGGGTAGGGTGTCTGCGAGTCTCGATTTTTAGTGAACCTGCTGTTGGTCTTTGGGTATTCTTAGCGAATCAGCTGGCAAGAGTGCATGACAGTGAGTGGCCCAGTGACGTTGTGGAGTTTGCGTTTCTCATGGGAGTTGAGTATATGGACTTACACGTACGTTTGCTTGAGTGACTATCGTGCAGCGTCCTTCGCCAAACAGACGAGATGGCTTCTGTGAGAGTAATTTCGGAGCGCTGGATCCTTCCTTATATGCGTGGACCTGCTGACTTTTCCGTTGCTACTTACGCGCTTGGTAGATACACATGGCGAGATCGGCTCATGACAGACGACACGGGCCGAGACGAGGGGCATTTGGAAGAGAGTGAGACCACAGTCGCCGGGAATGCGTCATACGTTTTTCAAGTCATCTTCTGTGGCCATTTGTCTGGGCAAATATGAAGAGGCGTAGATGATGCAAAATCGGTATTTGCATCAAGATGGCAAGCAGTGTGCACACTTAGTCCAGGTTGATCGTTTGGTGGCGGCTGTCAAGAATGCAGTTATGCCATGTTCTGGCACTGTGCGCGAATGTGCTAAGTCTGCTGTACCATGCGTCGCTGTTCGTCAGTGTCGTCCTGCTTTGTTTCGAGGGTATTCGGGGCTGTTTTGAGAAGGAGCCTGGTCGGCGTGACAGGCTTTATATTCTTCTCCTGTTTCGAGCCGAAGAAGAGAATCGAGTTCTCACATTTTGCTGGGATAGTAGACGGCAAGGATGCGATCCGTACTTGTCTTTGGTTGAAAAAGGTCAATGAGGTTATTTTGGGGCGGGTTATATACTGCGTGAGACCGAAGTCTTGACACGTTCAGGGGACATCGAGACGAGGCGACTGAGAATCTTGCTCGGGCATGAGAATGAGAGGCAAGAACAAAAGTCTGGCGATGGAAATTTTCTGCGTTGAAACATCTGAAGTTTGTCGAAAAGCTTGGCTCATGGTGCCATGCCATCCAATCGTAGGAAACCCAACCGGGTGATAGCACCGTGAGCTGTGTGAAGAGGCGGCGGACTGGCTCGCCTCGGAATCCTCAGATCTTGTTCTCTCTGGCGTCTCTGTTTGGTGAGTATTATATCCACAATGCAACCGATATCAGCGAGAGAGGAAGCTTGAGAATGAAGTAGACGTCGACGTCGAGCCGAGCTGGCTGGTTGCGATGGTGCAAAACATAGCCACATGCTTGAAACTGGACTTGTTGCAACTGCGACAATATCCAGCTAGATTTGGTTTGTATGATAGACTTTCGAGAAGTGCAACGTCATTGGCCTTTTAAGCTTGCTGAGGATACCTTGGAATCCGGCGGACGAGTCGTTATTGAAACGACATATACATATATGGACCTAATCACGAGAGATCGACTTTTACCAGACAATCGGGCGGAAAGCTTTTGAAAATAGGGCATTTTCCAGCGTTGGACATAGAATCGAGGGTTAATTAACAAGTGAGTGCGAAGTACAATGTATCAGTACGGTAAAACGCGATGGGCACCAGACGTCTTTGGGGTCTCTTCCCGCCGGCTATGGATACCATCATAGCACCGGACAAGGACGAAAATGGCCCTCTACAGATGAACTCGTATGATACACATAAATCACAGTCTAATGCCCCAAACCGCCAACGGATGGCACTTGCCTTGACTTCGAAACCCATGCGAAGGCTAAAAAGCATTGGGTTGGTGTGGCTTATGACGATGAACCCCAACAGCCATCCTTTATATGCAACTCTCAGTCTTAAGAAAAGTGTGAGAACATTTTGTTTGAAGGGACAATCTACCAGAATGTGTATATAAGTCAAACTCAAGCGTAAATAATGTTGGAGCAGACAGCAACAAGAATGAACGTAGGGCGGGTCGAGTGACTTGGCTGTCTGCAACTTGTTGACTTCATCATGTTGGAATGACATTTCAACTGCCACGAGTGAAATTCGAAAGATAGCTGCGTCGTCTCTCTTGTCCGTGTATTGGTCATGATGAATACACCACGAGCACAATCGTCACAAAGGTCGATCGGCGAGACCAAGCCATCAAGCATGGGCGATGAAGTCTGGATATCTGCCGCAAGCAATAACCTGAAGAGTGCTGAACTGGGAGCAGGGACAGTGGATTGTTCTGGTCAATTCAAGGTTTTTTCAAGGTGCTGCTCGCGATTAAATAAGGCTGGCTGCGTGCTCTGGTGGGGTTGAAGACAGAGGTGCCGCGATGAGATGATACTCGACGCATCGTATTAAACCACGGGCACTTACCAGAGAAGAATCCTTTTTGAGAAAAGATGAAGACCGCATCGAAAGTCTCTCGATGAGGTTCAGTTCAAGAACCACACTCAAAGAATTTGGATGGAGTGATGGGCTTCTGGAAAACACAACGTCGCCCTTAGGCCTTGAGGCACGGCGGTCACGTCACCGTCCACTTTTCTCTCTCTAGTTTTGGAATTATACGTATGAGAAACCGGTTTTTTGAGGCCGAATTTAATATCCGATGCCACTATGAGGGCCACCAAAGCTGTTGCAGCTCCTTCCAGTGGTCAGAATGCTGAAGAGCATAACCTTCATTGCAGAGCCAACATACAAAGGAAACCACGTGTATTACCCAAGAGGAGCCATAGTTGGAACCGTAACTTACATCAGATGTCAGCGTGACAAAGGCGAGACCACGGATGGCCAGAACCGTAGCGTCAAGACGACCATGGGAAGGGGAACTTCTCACTATTAAGAGACGTGGTATGCGACCTATAGACTCGGTCTCTTCGTAGAGAAGCCGCAATCAGGCAGGATACTCAGCTATTTTTTTGGCGGGACAACTACTGACGTCTTTATAGTATCTTTCTAGTGAGGTAGCTGAAGCGATGTCATATGCTTACTTCACACGTGGCAGGACTCCACGCTCGCAATAAGCCAGGTATGAACTAACGAAACCGACACATATGGATGATACCCGCGGTTATTTATCTCAATTAAAAGCACGACGGGTGCTGATGAGCATACGGTTAAGAGGTCTTGTGCTATGACACCTTCGTACCTACAACACCCATACCACAACGCATAATCACTGGTCTCTTTCGCACAATACGACTTGATACTGCCCAGTTTGCCTAGCTGAGGCCTGCAATTCAGCGTCTACAACCGATCAGAAGAAAGGCTGGCGTCTAGATTCCTGTACTTTGTCTTTCTAAAAGAGTTTTCGACTGTGACTCTTTAGCCCGTGGTATATCTTGTCTTGTCTTTGAGTAGCCAAGTTACCTTGCACAGTTTCAATAGCCTGCTTTGGCAGTATACGTGCAGCTCGAGCGAGATGGACAGCGGCTGGTGTCCGTGAAGAAGCCCGTTGACACGCGTTGCAGGTGGCGATTGCTATCGAGGAAGAAGCCATGCTAAGGATGAATTGCAGCAAGTCCTGAAAGTAGTCGGATGGTGGAATTGACTTGGGGGACAACTTGCTTCAGCACATTAGTAGTATATGTATAGGTTGAAGTCTGGGAGACCAACATAATATCAAGCGCTGTCCTAAACTTGTATAAAGAACTTCGGAATCATCCATGAACGGGCTTTTAGTACTAGAATGCCGCGAAAGTCTATTGGTCATTCTTCTTCGAGCTCTCAGCGTAGTTTCAGAAGTTTCTCGAGGACTACGAAATGAGATCCGTTTTTTCTGAAATAACCGCATTTTGTCATCTGTCGTCTGTGAATGAAGTTAAGAGAATACCTGAGGAGAGAGATGTACATGGACCTGTGTTGAGCTGTCCAAATTCTCTCATTATAAACTGTCCAGTATCGGCTCAGAGAGTTCGTCTTCATGAATAGAGACGCGACCATTTCTGCTTCATCACTGGCATGTTGAAAGTATGGCTTTTATAGTCCATATGGTTCAGCTCGTCGAGGTGGCTCCATAAGACGAACCCAGCCTGCAGAGAATACAAGAGAGAGATGTGTACATCAGTGCAGAATGAACTAATTATACCATCTCAAGGCAAAAGTTTATAGATTCTTGCCTGTGTTGGTTATTTGCTGAGGGTGTGAAAGCAATGCAGCTTCAAGTCCCTAAGGGACTGACGCATTTCACGCGTCAGCTGCTCATTTTATTCATCAACAAGATCCCAAATACTAGTAAGAGAGGTGTGGACAACGAAATGAACGTCGTCTTCCAGGAGCTTCGCTGAGACTGGCATATGTCGAAGATCGTTGACGCAGGGGGCCGCACAATTAACTGCTTGTCACAGAGAACTCGCGCTGAACCGGCTCTATTTCTCTTGTCGCCCGATCTAGTAACAAGGGCAACTATTACATGTTTATATAAAAATTCAATTCCATGTTCACCAAGAGTTTCGAACGAATTTGCTTATCTGGCAACCCGGGCTGTAAGTCTGATCGATCCATCTCAAGCCCGAGAGGGCTGCGACACGCACAGCAGCCAACGTCAGTCCATTTTTCTAGCTTTGGGACGACGATGAATTTCATGTAATAGACTAGCCAACATCCTGTTATTGGGTCCTCACAGACAATCTGACGTTCGGGCTTTGCCTTTGTTTTGTTCTAGCTAACAGCATCAATCTACCAGGCATTCTGTTCAGATGATGAACCGCATGGACTACTTCTCCGATGCTTCAAAATTCGCATTCTAGACGCTAGTTGTCACCGTGTTGAATGTATTCTGGGAAATAACAAAGGAGCCGTGGACCGTTAGCAACCACCCGGAGGCACTATCCAAACGGCACCTAATATCGTAATGTCAAACAGCCTTCAGGTCCCATTCCCTCAAAAAGAGGAACAACAAGCGGGAATTCTACGATTTACGTCCTCATACTCACTCAGTTCAGAATCTCGGTTCACTTTATAGTGATGTTGTTGCTCTCACTGCTGATCCCACACCTAGCACTTGCGGCGCTAGGGAGCGTATAAGACCCTTTGCATATCCTTCTTCCGCCAGAGCTCCTCACACAATGCCACCACTAAACGGTCCCGAGAGCTTTTATGTGTTGAGAACTCTTTCTTACCTACTAAAAGTAGCATTCTGCTAGCAACTTCAAACCTTGTGACGCTTTCACGTCGTTGCAGAATACACATCGCCGCCGTCCGGGTCCTCCCTCTGGCGCCTGGCACGTCCTGAATACGTCCATAATATCTCAGCATAACGCGAAAGGGATCGCGAGCAAGATTTTGAAGTTGGATCATGCTTCCATTGAGCACCCATCACTGTGGAGTATCAAGGTCGAGCAGTACAGAGGCCGATGGATCATTGAGGTACAGACGAGCACCAGCGTATGACTTCTGTCCTTCCCAGTTTTAGTCTAGAGACGGCGGGTCAGCCTGTTCATATAGAATTCATTGGATCACAGCGTGGGCTATGCAGTCTCTCCATAGAGATTGCGGCCCTGCCTGCATAGTCTACTCGCCTCATGTAGCCTCAGCTACACTAGCTCATGACTTGATATAAAGTAAGATCCAGGTCGCTTCGCTTTCATCTTTGAACACAATCTGGTCCGCTTGATGCTTTGCAGCAGAGCATCATTAATGAACGTACACGAGAAGCCACCCCAGTTATGTGGGTGGAGCGCTCGTATCGCAACTGCAGCCCAGTCCATGCCCGCAACACCCATCGTCGTCAGTCTTCGTCTTCGCCATTCTCATGTTATTTCCTACTAATGCTCTGAACCATGTGGTGTCACCAATAGAAAAGGGTAAGTGCCATGGAACTTGCCAAGGTCAACCCGATGGAGCAAATCAAATCACCATGACACATTCAAGAGGAGAAAGCCACAAGAGCGATCATTGCGGGCACAAACGTCATAGGTTACTGATGTCTTATAAGTTACACCGGCACCATGCGAAGACCATGCCTCATGCTAAAAAATCCTGAACCGATGTGATCGGTGCTATATCAGACGTTCTGGTGTTGATGCGACTTCTCCCACAACCAATGAGTCTTTGGCTCGGCCTTTCTTTCCACTGACGTGACCAAAGACAACCGTTCCGGTATCGAGAACAGCCCCTCAGAGTTTTTGGCCTCTTGTACGACAATTCCTGCAGGACCTCGAGATATCTGTCGGGGTGTATTCATGCCCAACACCAGGACATAGAAGACGATGAATCACGACCGACATGGCCGCCCAAAGCCCCCGTCCGCCGCGCGAGATCACAGCAAAGTCTTTGAACGAGTGTCCAAGAATTGACCAGCACTGGTTGAACGACGGCGCGTGTGGCAACTGCATTCCTGAAGATTGTGACATCAAGCTCCAATATGCCATCTTCATACCTTCGAATCATGACGTCCGGACCTCACCTCGTCAGCGCAAGACCTGGCACAGCTCAAGCCCAGCCTTCCCACATGCCTACCCTACCTACCTTTGCGAAGGACGGCCCCCGTCCAACCCTCCGCGGTATAAAAGCACAGAGCAGAAGAGCAGCCAGTCCGTCCAAAAACAAGATTGCATGGTGAGTCACATATGATGGTGCCCCGGTGTTAGGATGGTACCGCTCATCTACCACAACGAGTTGATCTTTCGTAGGCAACCGTCGAATCGACAACGTCCTCAACAAACGCAGTTCACCACAGCATTTCTGATAGCCAATCACTTTCTCTGTCAGCCTTCGCCGTCTGGCATATATCCTTGGAATATTCCCCGGATAGTCGCAGATCGTTGATAGAACCGTGTGATAGAACCGTGTGCGCGGGGAAAGATCCGATAGCTCCGACGCCCTTGCGAGAAGGCTCGGGTTGCCAGAAATCTCAATGCAAGCAGGTGGACGGCTCCATTGCTAACTCCCAAGTGCTTCGCAAAGCGAAGGCTTGAAGTATGTTATCGCAAGTATCACGTATCATCACAACGAAGGCCCATAGTTGATCAACATACGCTTTCATTTCATTCCAATCTCATAGCACGCTCTCGCGGCCCTGTCCATCGTCTATAAGCCCACCATCGGCTGCAAAGTCGCCCGTATGCCATGATGTGTATGTATATATATCACCGCTCAATCGCCGTTGCCTCTTCGCACAACACCTTCCATACTCCGTCCCTAGGTTGATCAAACATTAAACGTCGCTTGCCTCAATGCTCCCCGCCCCATCCGCCGTGCGACGCTCAAGTAATGCCAAGAAGAAATAAGGTTGGGTGGTTGGTATGAAAACAAAGAAAAGGTGTCAAAATATGTAAAAACGTAACGGGGTATTGGTTGAAGTAATTGCCCGAACCCGTCAAAATCGACGGGTTCGTCGTAAATAACGCCCTGACTTTCCCTCTCCGGGGAGCGATACGTCACCACCCAGACATATCGACCCCGCGGGAACGAGTCTCTCGCTTTTCTCGCCTTCAATTCAGATTGAAATCTTCCGGTTTACATCATCCTGGGCCCGGTCGGTCCTGGTGGGGGTGGCTTGTCATCCTTGCGATTGACGATGCCAACCAACACGCCCACAATCAAACCGATCAGGAGCAGTAATATGGCACAGAGAACCGCGGCGAGGATGGCGAGCTTCTGCTTCTTCTTCTTGCGCGCCTTGGCAACCGGCCCCAGACCGCCCGGGCTGTTGCCGTAAGCAGGCATGCCGCCCGTCATTGACTGCAAGTACGCCCTCGGCTGTCCATCCTGTCCTTCGGGATCCGCAATATGTGGTGCTGCGGGTGCTGGTGCTTGCTGTTGTTGTTGCTGGACTTGCGGCGAAGCTGTGTAAATGCTCTGAGACTGAGCAGGCACCCCACGTTGCTGTCCAACCGCCTGCTGTTGCTGCTGCTGCCCAAGAAGTGCGCTCTCACTCGGGTTTGGCGAAATTGGGTCCCTCGGCGTACTTGTGCCAGTCGCTCCTGTCCCAGGCCTTGAGGGGTCGTACGGCGGCGGTGGCGGCAGGTTCGGGTTCGCGGCGGACATGCCATCGGGGCTCCACGGGGTCACGGCAGGGGAGTACGGATCGTGCGTCGGGGTCCAGGCCTGTGGTTGTTGTGTGGCGGGCGGGTACTGCGGGTATGCTGTTGTGGGAGCTTGGCGACTGGCAGCCCCGGGCCCTGTCATGGCTGCGGTGTTGTAAGACTGGGAGTAGCGTGCTTGAGGCATGGCGAGCTTGTCGTCTGGGTGGGATGTCGGGGCAGCGGGGCGGTAGGCAGAGTCTTGGGGGTAGGCGGCGTTGGCGAGGGAGTCTGATGGGTGGTGATTTTGGCCGCCGGGGGTGTATCCGGAGTCGACGGGATACAGGGCATTGGCGAGGGAGTTTGTGGATTGGCGGTTTTGAGCGCCGCCGCCTGGTGTGTAGGAAGAATCGGCGGGATACATGGCGTTGGAGATGGAGTCTGACTGCTGGTGATTGTAGGACATGGTGGCCGAGCTGGGGGTTGGTGATGGTGAGTAAGTGGTGTATGAGAGGTAGCTATGAGATGTCGATTCAGAGATCGAGGTCGAGCTTCTGCGCGGAGAGGTCTCTTTGTCCCAGCTTAGATAGTACTGGGCGAGCCCCGAAGGCTTAGGCGTGGGATCGCGCCAGACGGAGGCTTTCGATGTGTGCGCGCGTCGAGGTCCTCCCTCAGTAGCCGGCCTTGAGTCAACGCAATGAGTAGCGTAGTTGATGTAGCACAGGAAGCGACCGGAAGTAGGCTCTGATGTGTAGTAGAGCAGGTGAGCGATTGGAAGTGTGTAGGAACGCTTCCCCCCTCGGTCGTGTCGCAAATGAGTGAATGGGGTTGAAGGCAGAGGGGAGGAGGAGGTTGAGAAGGAGAGAAAGGCAGTGGTTGAGAATGAGGGACGAGAGAAAGAGGGAAGGAGGCGCAAGGAAGGGGTCACCCGGGCTGCGGCAGCAGCAACGGCAGCGGCAGAGCGAGCCCACACTTCCAGGTTCAGATTGACAGCCCGGGACTGTCCAGTCAGGATGGATGGATGGATGGATGCAACCAGCACCCAAAATGCACCATCCATCAGCCCTTTCCCTCCCAGTCCCGTCCCCTCTAAGGCTAAGGCAGTTCACTGCAACCAAGTGGGCTCTGCTACCTTGCCTTACCACGCTGCTTGGCGGCCTTGCACTTAATTCTCCTCCCGTCCACCATCATCAGCCTGCCGCCCTTCGCCCTTTTCGGCCGTTTCCCCTTCTTTAGACTCTTCAATCATACCCACCAACTTACCTCGCCCTTCTGCAGACTGCAGACTGTCCGCTATGCTATCTGACCACAGCCTCACTGGCGCGCGTAGCAAGGGATATTGTCTGTACTCTGCGGATGGGGGGAGGGGGAAGACGGGTAAGACTACCTTATTTCCCTTTAGAATGGGATCGTGTGTGCTCGAGCTTCCCAGGACGTGGCAGGGCAGGGCAGGGCACCCGGCATTGGTTGACTCTTCAACTCCTCAGTGTGGCATGCAACGACGCCGCCGCTTGCGACACGATGGTTGCGGCGAGCCACTAACGGCTACGATCTGTCTACTGCGCGTGCTGCGTTACTGTACGCGACTGCTTCAGCCATTAGCCTGCCGCTGACATCGTCGTTCTTAACGCCTCTTATTCCCGCACCTCGACCTTGCCTCACCTTCCTACTCGAGAAGTCCCCCCTCCTCACAGACGAACCAACTGACTGCCCAGGTCGCAGAGACCGGATGATAGGTGGGCGACAGGTTTCAAGACCACCTGATGACACTGATTGACAGCTTCTGGTTCGGCCGTTTTTCCAAGGTCCAATTATTCAATTATTCCTCCCCCTTTCAATAACGACTCCCACACGGCAGACTCTTTTTTCCTCTCTTCACTTTCGCTCTCGCCTCCCAAAGTCCCAGTTGCTTGCTTCTTCTCCGTCTTATCCAGACGCCGGAGCAGACAGCAGGCCACCCCTGTCAGAAAACGTGCCCCATTTCTATTGCGAAAGGCGATGGCGAACCGGGGGGGACCACCGATGCAGGTACCCTTGCAATGGAGGGCCACATCTGCGCCTTGAAAGGGGGTGTCGAGGGGCGGAGGGTGACTGGGGACGGCAGACGGAGTCTAGCGACACTGATTTGACCAAGAAAAAAGAAGACTCCAACAAGACTGCAAGTCTGGCTCCCGGGGGGCCGCCATCCCCCACGCCACGCTACCGACGCCCTTCTTCATACCACGCGCAGAGAGGGGCTGTGTTCCCACGACCGCGTCCCCTGGCGAGAGCGATAAACCAGGCTGGCACGCCGTGCCCGGCAGACCGAAACTGGGCAGCCGAGAAGCGGAAAAGCCAAGAACGCAGCGGTGCCAAAACCCACGATATCAACAGACTCTGAACACGAAGAGCACGCTGAAGATAAACTACGCCAAGGCATCGGCAACTCAAATTTTCGCCGGTGAAATTGGGAAAAAGCAAACCACCACCTTCCCACCCTTCCGCATCCGTCCTAGCGCCCTCACCATCACCCGCACATCACAACTTCCCCTCGCCTCGGCCTCATTTACAATCTGCAATCTTGGATCGTCAATCTCTATCCGTAAAAAAGCATAAGCCCACGACTCATTCCATCCTCCACCGGTAAGCAAGGCTACACGGCCTCCCCCCTCAATGACCTCACTTCAATCTAGTCTTTCAGCCTCAATCCTGAAAGGATAAATCAAAACTTACTCGCACTCTCGTACTCTCACCGGCCTGACCGGCTCACCTCTTCCGAGTCATCACCAGAGAACGGCACTCGTTCAATGCCAGCGGGCTGGCCACACATCTTCCCCGGTTTCTATCTTTGTCCAAAAAGGAACCCACAAAACGCACATTCCCTGGATATTCACTTCTTTTTCTTTCCAAATTTCCTCTAAAACAGCGTAAACAACACTTTAAACACGTGTTGTCACCCCCTTCGCTAACCAACAGCCTTCGTCGCATAGAAATTGTGCCTCTAATCAATATGAAATCGACCGCAACGCGCCAATCACCACCAACCAATGCCTCCAAAATACCGCGCACTCAATCCAAACCCACGGCCAAATTCCCTTCCTCGGAGCGCCGAAGCTTCAATTATGGAGATAGGGTGGCTCCCTGCTCCATCTATATCCTTTTCACTAAAACCGCCGCCCTAACGAGGAAGTTTAGAACAGAAAAGCGCAAACCCTTAACCCACCCAACGGAGATGTCAAGGAAGTTCCAGACCTGCTGCTGCACCCATTCATTCTCTCTCGATGGATCCGTCCAGTAGTCGAAGAAATCTAGACGGGGAATCGCCGGCCCTGCGACGCTAAAACTTTTGTTACCGTCCATTTGTAAGCGAGCCATCCATCCTTCCCAAGCGGAGAAAAGAACAAACCTGAACCCAACACGAGGAGTGGACATACCGTTCGTGCCTTTTTCTCCTTGGTTCCGCGAGATTAAAATCAGAGAGAAATCGCCTCCGGCGGCGATCCCCGACGACGATCCTGTCTGATGGGGAGCCGTATGGATACCATCCCACCGCTGGGGCCATTTCGTGACCGACATGCACAAACAGCGAGGAAAAATGTCTGATGAGAATGACGTCTGGTCCGAAGTATATCCCTCTGCGCGAACAAACAATGAAAATGGGGACAATACTGCGTGCATTTTGAGAACAATTCATGAGAGCTTCACGGCAACTTATGGGGAACGAGTCAAAAGTATTGTCATCAGACCGGATTATGTCTTGATTGATATCAATGGTATCTGCACAGCTCCTCGACTTCTCCAAAAAGTCTCAACGCCCTCGCTGACTGGCTTCCTACTCGTACACAACGAAGACGCTATGCGTGCTGAAATCCTCTTCCCCCTCCACTTCCAAAGCTATAGAGAAATAGAAAAAAAGGGCCACACTACTTCTTTTTTAATACAAGATGATCGGGGGGCGCCGGCGTGCCTACATTCCATCCTTTTGCTGCTCGGGTTTGGCAGCTCATCACCTCATTAAGCATCACTATGTACATTTTTTGGTTTACCCCTCGGCACGCCGTCGACGACCGTCATCACACTGAACACCATTCCGCATCCTCACATGGCGCGAACTCAGCTCCCTTCTGCGGCAACGCCACCGGATGAGGTGCTGTTCGTCGCCGTCATCGTCGTTGTTGTGGTGGTGTTTCCGGGTACGTTGACGAGGAAGTGGACCAGGTCCACCGAATTACCTCCGCCGAGCGTCACGTTCAATGCCTGGCTGATAGCGACGCCTCCGTTTGATGTCCGACTGCCTGTGCCTGCCTGCGTGAAGAACCGCTGGAGCACCGTCTGCGCTGTCGTCGCGGCCATCAGGTTCTGCCTCTCGAGAATAAGCAGCACGGCGACTCTTGCAAAGTCCAGAGTCTCTTCCGTGACACTAAACGTGGGGGTGGGCGACGGCGATGGAGATACAGGTACCGAGGGAACCAGAGGCCCCTGTGTCGATGTTGTCGTCGGCGGCGTTGAAGTTGTCGTCGGCGGCACCGAGGTTGCTGGCGGGATTGTAGGCATCGTGACTGGAGCCGTCGAGCTCGAGCTGATTGTCGTCGGCGTGGGCATCATAGGTATAGTAGCCCACATGGTCGAGCTGGAGGCGTGGATCGTCGTGACGCGGAATGGGCCTGAGAGGGTCGTGAACCCGCCAACAATGTGGCCAGAGGGGCCAATGACGGCACCAGTCTCGATAAAGTTGAATGTAATCGTCGTCGCCTGTCCAGGAAGCAGCGTGATGATTTGGATGGGTATATTGTCAGCGTTGACGCCCACGTTGGCAACCACCTCTTGCGAGTTGGTGGTGCCTTGGCGAGTTGAGCGCCCATCAAAAGTAACAAGCGAGTTTTGCGCAATGCAAGAGAGGCTCTCCGTGTTGAACTTTGCCAGAATGTCGGTTCCGTCCAAGGTGACGGTGAAGTTGGTCTGAGCCTGCTGAAGGAGGCGGGGTATCGCCTGGCCGAGGGTGACATTATTGAAATTAGATGAGGTGCCGGTGATGGTGGTCGTGGTACATCCGGTTGCGCCGGCCACGGAACAGGTCTGACCGGTAAATCCATTCGTGCAAATGCATGAGCAGACATTCTGCGAAATGACATTCGTACCGCCGTTCTCACACTTGAGTTGGTTCTGGCATTGACCCAGAGCCGGCTCAGTAGTGGGAGTACTACCTGTCCTGTTCTTCCGAAAGACGAAGAACTCGAGAGGAACGATAATGGCAGCGGCGATGATACCCAAAACGATGACAACAATCAAAATAAAGGCCCAGAGTGGTAGGCCGCAACACCTTCTCTTACGTTTGACGGAGCCCTCATCGCTGTTGGACTCTAACCTTGCCAAGGGAGATGATCTGGCTGCCATGGCGCGTGTCATGGGCTGCACTGGCGTACCGCCACGGCTTCCTGGTGCAAGAGGCCATGATCCTTGGGAGTTACGCCTGAACCAGCTGCCGCGCTGAGGAGGATTAGGGGTTGTTGCTGGAGGAGGAAACGCAGCCAACATGTCTGAGAGTCCTGACTGATGTTTTTCAGCAGCTAGATGACGACGTTAGCAGTTGGTTGCGGACAAAAGACTTCATTTCACTCACCAGACATATTTGCCATTTGGTGCTCCCCCTCACGCCCAAACGCCTTCTCATCCGGCCATTCTCCGTCCATGTCAAATCTGCTTGCAGGCCGGCGTCCTCGGTCAATAAGCGCGGCTAAGCGAGTTGCGCGTTTGATCAAGTCTGGCAAACTGGTCATACTGCCTCTGGACTCCATCTCTCTGACAGAGTTCATGTCTAGGCCCAACTTTGGCGGGCGACGAATCGCCGATAGGCGGTTGTACGGCCGTGGCTCGGGTGTGACTTTTCTCATTTCCTCGGGGTTTGTGGAACTGGCAGCAGCAAACGCTCCCAGCATGGCATCAGCTGTTACTGAGGGCGTGGTTGCCGTAGCTGCCATCGTGGGCACCGTCCCTGAGGAACTGGACCCTTCGAGATAGCCCGTGCCGTTGTCGAAGGGGCTGTGCGGGAGCTGGTTCTGGAGAGGTGATGGCGTCGGCCTGAATGCTTCCTGCGGTAACGGGTCGCCGCCGCTCGGAGCTCGGTTCATGACGATTGATGGTTTTTGCATCTTACCAACACTCGCGCTCCTGACGAGCTTGCTTTCGTCACCTTCGCCATACTGTGCCGTGCTTGCTCTGCTGTTGTCCTCGTCTTCCTCCGTGGAATACGCATCATCCTCATAAAATTCATCGGGGTATCCTGGGCTGAATCCTGGCGATTGACTGCCCCAACTCTCTGGCATAGCGGCGCTAGAAGCAAATGAGGTATGTGACCTCGATCTGGGGCTCTCTTCGGGAATCGGAGAAACAAATGAAGCATTGGAATAGAAAGATGAATCACCTCGTCGAGACGAAGGGGGAGGTCCGAGGGTGACGCTCCGTCTCGGCAGAGCAGCGGGAGGAGGTGGCGGGATCGGGGCGGGAGGAATGGTCGATGGTAACGGGAAATCCGGGATCGATCCTACGGAAGACATTGACGACTGCGTATGTCTCGATGACGGGGTGAGTGGTGCGGACGAGGGATCTTGGCTCAGCGTCGATTCTCGTCCGATCTGGGGGGTGTACTGAAATACGGGAGTGTGTTCTTGCACTCGGGAGCTGTCCAGGATCGAAGGGACTCTACTTGGGCGAGGTGGGCGTTGCGGTGGTGGTCCCCTTCCTGGGGGAGGTCGGTACGGCTCGGCTTCGGGGGATGGCGACGGAATGGGTCCGGGCAGCGGCCATTGGGGGATCTGCGTAGGCCGCGAGATGGCCATGCCGATGCCGCCATCTTTGTTCTGTAGCGCGGCCGGAGGTAATGGTCTCGGGATTCGTGACGGTGCGGGATCGGGGTTCTGGCGGCTCGGTGGTGGTGAGACATCCGTGGGGCTGTCCAAGTCCTCTTCCATTATCGGGAATCGTGTTGCGGACGCTGGTGCGTACTGGTCCCTCGGAAATCCGGCTTGAGCCCGCTCTCGCGCCCGCTTGACGGATCCTGCAATAGGTGGTCGATCCATATCTCTTCCATATTGGGGTTGACTCATTTAGTACTCGTGAATTCGGTCCAGCGACATCAGAGTCTCCTTTTCCTGCCTCTCTGCTTTTTCTTTTCCGTCTCAAGGTGCCTGCACGTCCAGACACGACAATTAAACCATTCGCCCTGCGGTATCACCTGAGTGCAGATTCTACGACAGTAACTGCTGCGGGTCTCCGATAGTTTGCTGATGCGGCGGCGCTTTCGAAATTGCCCGACGACGAGTTGCTCGTATAAGCTCGAATGACAGCGTGGTTTGCTGTAGGTGCTCGACGCAGCTTCGCGGACAGAAACGACTGGCGGGTGGGTATATCAAACGAAGGTCGCTCAACTCTATTGCGAGGCGGTGTAACTGCGCGAGATTGAAAACAGGAACCAGGCCTATTAAAACGAGAATCGAAGTCTAGACGATGGCGAAATGCGATCGGAGGGGTGGCGAATGAAGAAAGGAAAGGCGGCGAAGAAGGAATGAACTGCGTCCGCAGGTGCGGCAGCAGGGAAAGAGAATGCTAGATGAATTAATTAGGGTAGTAGAGAATGAAAAACGAGGCTCCGACGATCTATCGTGGGAAAGTCCAGGTCAGCACTGGAGAGTGTGAAGGGTTTGAGAGACAGAGCAGAACAGAAAGAAGAGGCGAGGAGTGAGGCGAGGCAGGCAAGCAAGGCAGCATGTACTGTCTGTCTGCACGACACCGCGTGAGAGACTCTGCCGCTCTTGCCCAGGTGCAGAAGCAGGAGGTTCCCGGCGGTTCGGGAGGGTCGCTTCAGGTCGGCCACACCCCCCAAAGCAGGGAATACCTGAACAGCCGGGCCACGGGTAGGGGGAGTCCCAAAGGGGATCACGTACAGTTGGTGTTTCGAGACTTGGCTGTTGTCCAACGTGATTCGCCCGCCTGGGAGAATTTGTCGTCGTTGTTGTCGCTCTGAGCAGCGATACTGGACGGCGACTGTCGACAACAGACACAGGATGATGGATGGCTGGAAGACGATGGCATCGACGTCTGAACCGCGTGCAGGAGTGCTGGCTACAATGGTCGGCGAAGCGGCACGACGTGAGTGTCTTTCTGCACGACTGGAGAAGAGAAATCAGGTGGGTGAGACGGGCGCGGATGGGTGCACGACACACACTGGGTCTTGCGGTGCTGGCGAGAGGGACTGAGAGTGTTTCAGACGGGCGGAACGGGCAGGGTGTGTCCGGCGTCGGGGAGGCAGCACCTCTCTGGGGGAACCTTGTGACTGACGTCTGAAGATTTGAAGATCAAGAGACAATCAGGCGAAGAAGAAGGCCCGTGGTGGATTCGATGGGTGATATGATGTGCGAACTGACAGGTGAGGCCGCGTGGGGAGGTCGATGGATTGTTTGGAACCCGTAGAGAACAAGAGAGAGAGAGAGAGCCCGAGGCAGCGGGAGCAAATGACAATGACGCGGGATCGAGTTGTTTCCTCTTCTTCTCCTTTTTCCGGGACGAAGGGATGGCAGTTGGGTTAAGAGAAGGGTCGGCTTTGTCTTCAAGACAAGGCGGTAGCGGTTTATTTTTTGCTGAAATTCCCGAGCTGGCAGCGGGAGAAGCAAGCAAAGGCCAAGAGGTGTCGACCGAGGACGACTGAGCAGTAAGAAAAAGAAAGTCGAGAAGTGAAAAAAGCTGGGTTCCGGTGTGTGTGAGTGCGTGTGCGTAGGGTGTCCCGGGTCTGTGGGTGTTGTGCGAGAGTGGTATCCGTAGGCGACGACGACACACGGAGATGGGCTATCGGGGATCTGTCGAGGGACTTGGACAGGGCGATCTCACAGTGTTACAGCAACGACAGGTGGGATGTTGGTCGACTCGACGACTGTGCGGACGGGACGACGAGGAGTGTCGTTGGTTGTCTGTCGTTCGTGCTCGTTCGCTCGCAAGCGGCGGCGTGCAAATGTCGAGGAGGGACGGGGAGGTGGCAGAAGAAGACGGGACAGGACTCGACGGGGAGAGGTCGAGAGGAGGAGTCGAGACGGGACAAGAGGGGATGAGAGGGATCCCCCGGAGTCAAAAAGAGGAAGGGCTGGCCAGGTGCCAGAGCCAGAAGAGGCTTGGAGGGTTCGGGGGGCTCTGGATTGGATCGAATGGGTCTATCGAAGACGGGGGTGCGCTTCAATATTGGGGTGTGGTCTGGCCTGAGTGACAGCCCATTTGTCCGTTGATGGCGAGCAGGACAAGCACGCAGCTCCACCGGGGGGTATCAGGGGTGTGTGGTTTTGGAGTCAGTCTTGTCCTTTTTGCAGTGCTCCTGTCAGTCTATCTGTACACAGGCAGGTAGGTACGAGGAAAAGAATGATACGCCGAGACTTCAAGATGCGCTGCTATCTGAAATCGAGAAACGGGTACGTGCCCGTGGCCTGGGACGGGATTGCGCAAACGACAACCTCAACTCAATCAAAGAATGGAGCCGCAACAGGGAAATGAAAGACCTGGCCGGTGGTGGGGGGAGGGGTGTTTGTTGGTCATGTCACCAACGAGACGGTTCCCGAGAGAGAGTCACGTCAAGATCCAACAAGAGCAGAGCGCAAACGCAAAGGCCGTTGAGAAGTCTCAGTCATCATCTCTATCTACCTACGGATACTAGACTCTGTCTGGCAATGGCAAGTGTGAGGCGTCGTTCAATTCGATAGTCAGGCACGCTTTTTGCAGGGCACTTGGCAATATGGAGGCGGCTATTTCGAAAGGAGGAAGAGCATGTGTGACGGGTTGCCCCTGGCTGCAATTGCAATTGCGCCTGCTCTCGCTGCAATTTTTAGGAGGTCGAGCACCCAAAGTGGCAGATGGAAGGAAAGCACGGCTCACCAAGGGGACTGTGGCTTCTATTGGCTGCACTTCGCGTGCCAGGGGGCAGGGGGGCACTCCTTCTTAGCTCCAACGCTTCAACGCTCCTGCCCCGCCTGGGGGGTCACTCTCCGTCACGCCCCTGTCTCCCAGAGTCTCGAGGTGGGGCGCAAGAGAGCCCGGCGGGCCAATGACGAGCCCAAAATGTTTAAGCGGAAACACTAGCGCAGGCACACACCTTCACGACCCCTTCAACCCCTGCACTTGCGGTCCAGATGGCCCGATCTGGGGGGGTCTTGTCTGCTCCACTGATTGCTGACGGGACTTGGGTGAGGGTCTGCGATGATTCTGCGAACACTCAACCGCGTCCAACAGAGCAAGGAGTCGTCGTCGACAACGACACCGTTTGGCAAAATACCCACCGGTTGCAAAGACCAGAAGCAGAGACGCGACAGGGGATTCGCCCGGATAAGAAACCTCCCCGGCGTCCGCTTCCCACCATTCAACCCATCTGCTACGAGCTTCCGTACGGATGATTCTCTTCCTGCAAGCAAGCTGCGGCATGCCCAGAACCGAAGTCACCACGAAGTCAGACTGGCAGAGTATCCGTACAGCCTGAAGTCTTGGATGCCCTCCTCGCCTGCCGTCGTCGCGTCTTAGGTTTTCTCTTCTCTGCGCTTGCTTAGCGTTCTCTGCACCTGTCAGAGCTGCCGGAGGTGTGTTGGTGTGCAGCGGCAAAAAGAAAGGAAATGCCAGTCTGCAACAACCCAATTTTGGAAAGAGACCAAGAGGGAAAAGGCAAAAGAAAACCATCAGCCAAACTGCGACACCCAAGTTGCCATCACCACCGCGCGCGCTTCCCCAGACTCAGACATTGACCGCACCGTTCATCCTGGATGTCTCTGATCCGTCCGTTGAAGGGACCATGGAGGGGACCACGGCAGCCAACCAGCCATGCGGCCCGCCAACCAACACCGGCCGTCCATTGCGTAACGACGGCCACTTACAACAGTACCGGAAACAACACCTCACACCAGCACGCACCACCGCAGCAATCCCGACCTCTGCTGTGCCGAATGGCGCCTTCCACGTCAAGACGGGACGAATTGAAACGTCTCGTTCCTTGAGCTGATGTCTGCCACAAGAAAATGAGAGGAAAATACCCCGAAGACATATGCCCCGTCCCTCTCCCGCCTTCAAACTCGACACGCCAGTCGGCAAGCCTCCGAGGCATTTGATCAACACCGCCCTCAGTTGCAGATAGAGACTGCTGTCTGATTCGCGAGTCTAGGTCGACAATTGGCTGCCCAATGCAGGCTCGCCGCGCAATACGATGGCCGGCCAATACGAATATCACCGTCCGGATCCAAGCGAGCGCAAGAGGCGGAAGAATGGGAATTCATTGCTGCATCTCGCCCTGCCATTGTGACTCGTCGCCTCGGATCCCTTCAACCCCAGCGGCAGAACGCTGATCGGCATTACCTTAAAGGCATTTGAGCGGGGGTCTGCCTGCGGTGTGCAGAATCCAGAGTTCCTGTAATCATCCCTCCTGCAGGAACACCATGGAAAACCAGGAACACCTCGACGCGCACCAGTCACTTTGCGACATCTCTGCGCGTCCGTTCAGGGTGCCCAATGTTGCGCTTCCTCCTTGGCCCGAGATGCACAGCAAACTGACGGCCTTGCTCATCATCTGGGGGTCTGTTAATTAGCCATAGTGATAAAATTAATTAGCTATAGTAGGGCCCGCCCAGCCTGATCTAACCAACCAGAGGCACTCACTTAATAACAGATAAGAGATTTTCTTATCGATACGACGTTTTTTTAACTGCTACAGTACGTACGTTAACACCTATATTAAATTAACCACTTATACTACTATACTGCTTTTTTAATAGTATTAATTACCCCCTATTATTATAATAATAAGACTACTAAGTTTATTAGAGATCTTATCTCTCTTATAGATAATACTAATAATACCTATAATACTTTATTTAACTTAACCTTAGAGGTAAGTTATTACTTCTAAAAAAAATATATTTATAAGGTTAATAAGTATAAAGTATATAATAAGAACAGCCCTATCTTATATATTAATATACTCTATAGCTACACCTCCTCTATATATAAACGATATATTAATTAATATGCTAGTAAGTTAGTTAAGTATAACTACTTATAGCATACTAAAATTATCTATTATAAAGCTTTTAACTAATATAAAACTGTTATAATTAATAGTTAGTATAACTATAATAGTATTAATTATTAATATATAATATCTTATATAATAATAATAATACTTATAAGAATACTTACTTACTTTAATATTCTATATAAAATAAACTAATAGACTTTAAAGTATAAAACCTTATATAAAAATATCCTATTTCTTATAACTTATAACTATAATATTAATTATATAATATATATAATTATATAAGTACTTTATATAATTAGTAGTTTAGTAAGTTATATTTTAAGTTATTTTTTCCCTTACTTTTCTTTATTTTAAGGAATAACTTACTAATAATATTAATAAAAATTATTATATTATATCTCTTCCCTTATTATTATCTATATAATTAAATACTTATAAATACTTAAGATTATTACTTTTTATTATAATATAAACTTATCTATAACTTTATATTATATAAATATATATATTATACTTCTAAATATACTTATACTTATATTAATAAGTTATAAGTTTAGCTTAAAAATAACTTCTATTTTTTCTATTTCTTTATTTCTCTTCTATTCTTTTATAAAACTTTACTTCTACTTAAAAGTTATATATATTAAAAATTAATCTTTTAAATACTTTTTTATCTATATTACTTTTATAGAAACTAATATACTAACTAAATTAATAGTTTAGTTTTATAAAATATATTTTTTAATAATCTATATATCTAATCTTATATAAATTAATTATACCTCTTTTAATCCTTTTTTAAATAAATAATTTCTTATTACTATTTTATTTAATCTATATTTTTTAGATTATTTCTTTAAACTATCCTCTAGTTTATTCTTAATTTAATTTAGACTTATATTTATAATATAATAGATTTCTTCTTAACTAATTTACTATATAGGATATATATCTCTTTAGTTAGATAGAAGTTTAGCTAAAAAAGATATTAATTAAAAAGAAAGAAAAAATTACTCTTTTTTATTAATTAAATTTTAACTCTTTAAGTTTATAATTATTATAATATTACTATAAGAACTACTATATTATATATATAATAGCTCTTTTATTATATAACTTTATTATTATTTATTTTATATAAAACTTATAACTATATAATATAACTTATTAAAGTAATAATAACTAATCTTAAAGTTTAGTTCTTTAAGCTTATAAGCTTTAAAAACTATAAAGTATAAGCTATATATATTAAAACCTTATTATATAATAAAAATATTACTATAAACTTTATTAAGTTTATTTCTTCTATTAATAAAAATAAAAACTATAAAGTTTTAAGTTATATATAGTTATTCTATAATAATAAGCCTCTTAAGGTTATAAAAAGTAATTCTAATATTTATATAGCTTAGAAATACTTAAAAACCTTATATAAGCTTATAAGTTTTATAAATAAGTTTCTAATTTATAAAAAGTTCTTTAATACTTCTTTAGATAACTTTAACTTTATAGAAAACTATATAAATAAAATAAAAAAACTTATAGATAATTTATTTTATAATTAGTTTAAATTATTTAATTAAGTAGTTATAATTTATATACTTAATAGTTTAAATAAAACTTATAAAACTTTTATAACTTCTATAACTTAATCTCTTAAGATTAATTTTATTACTTATAACTTAAACTCTTTATATATTAATTTTATAGATAAATATAAGAGAAAAAGAAATAAAAAAGTAATTAATAATATTACTACTAAAAGTAATAAGTAAAATAAAAAATAAAATAAAAACTAAGAAAATAATAAAAATAAAAATAAAAATAAAATAAATAAAAAACCTTAAAAAAAATAAAAAGGTTTATACTATAAAAATTATAAAAAAATAAATTATATTAAAAAAAACTATACTTTTCTATATTTTAAAAAAATATTTAGTTAATAAAAAAAACTCTCTATTAATACTATTAGTACTAAAGATAAAGAAAAAGAAGTAATTAATATAACTATTTTAAATAATATTACCCCCTATATATCTATTAATAATCCTAAGAATCTTATAGATTTAATAGATTTATTTTCTAATAAAAAAAAAGAAAATATTCTATTTAAAAATATATATTATTTAACTCTTAATAATATAAATAAAAATATTAATAATCTTTTTTTAAGTTATTTAATTAACTAGTCTATTATTAAGAAAGAAGGAAAAATAAAAAGTTATATAAATAAGAATAAAAAAATAATTAATTTTTATATTAATACTATAACTACTATTTATATAGTTAATAGCTATAATATTCTAAAAAATCCTATAAAAATAAATAAAATAATAAAATAAGGAGAAATAAAAACTCTTATTTCTATTATAAAGGGTGATTTAATAATATATCTTAATAATAATAATATAATCTATTTAATTAATCTAAGTTAGATTTTTTAAGTATTACTTCTATTATTTAGAAATAACTTATTTTATATAATATTAATAAAGATTATATTATTACTATAGAAGTAAAGAAGAATAACTTATATTTCTTTTAATTTCTTATTAATAATAATAATTAATATATATATAATACTATAACTAATAATAATATGTCACGGGATAGTAGTCAGTATCGAGAGAATAACGCAGTTAGGGTCTGTATTGAACAAGAACTGAATCTTGGCCTGCCTTTCGGCGGCCAAGCGGTAGCTAG
>JAKMXA010000528.1:0-25661 GCA_025328625.1 Colletotrichum sp. SAR11_240
GCCCCCATCACAACCTCCTGCCCCCAAAATCCTCCGTGCCATCACCATCAAAAACCACCGCCGGCCAACCCTCCGAACCCGCCTCGGAGCCGGAGCCCGGAAACGACACATCCAGCCTGGAACCGGCCCACGAGATCCGCGCATGCCCCAACTCCTCGTCTTCTAAACCGCACCCATCCATTCCATCCCATAGCCATGTTCTGCGCCCTACCAGGCCTAGCTAGTTCAGAGTGATCCAGGCCCTCCTATGACGTCCCCCGGTCCTAAACGTAAGACAGACCCGAGATACCGGGCGGCCTTTAAACAAAGCGGCTTCGGCACGGATGACTTCCACCTCGTAGCGAAGGACGGCTACTCTTCCCTCGCCAATGTCACGTCGCGTTCCGCTGCCATGCCGTACCTTACTCTTCGCGAGGCCAGACCCCCTCTCACGATCTACGTCGCGGCGTCGGCTGTTATCTAGGGCGGCGACGTTTGTTCCCCATAGCCTTCGGATGCCGAGACGTCCCGGTGGATGACGTGCCTATGGAGACTTGCTACGGAGTTGGTGTTGCCGAGGAGCGCCTGGGATATCTAGTCGCCCTCCTCCCCACGTTTTGATTATTTGTTACCTACACGCGAACACATGTCACCGTCGTGGGCACGTAGAACGTCACTCGCACACTGGATGTAAAGCGGTGACTGCCGGTCGTCTCTCTTCTCGGTGTCAAACCAAAACGCACGCGTCAATGCAGTAGAAAACATGAAGCCTTGCCGTATGATAACCCGTACGTGGTACCTGTGCTGCTAACTCTGATCGGTCTGTCTTCTATCCACACCGCTCCTCGCAACCTCTCTCGAAGGTGCTGTCTGCTGCCGCTACGAGACCGCAGCACCGCATCCTTTCTTTGTGCTGGTCAAACGAAAGAGATCCCAAACCGCAACGCAGAGCAATGACCTTGACCTAATCATACGCCAGCCGTCGAAGAGAGAGAGAGAGGAAAGCCATCGCTTGTCATACTCGTCCAACCCCACACCCTCCGGCACCGTCTAAATGGCGTACTTGCGAGTCCACTCGCGAGCAGTGGCCTCGTATCTAGCGCGGTCCGTCTTGTAGACGTGTGCGATTTCGGGGACGAGCGGGTCGTCGGGGTTGGGGTCCGTCAGCATCGAGCAGATGGAGAGCAGGACTATCGACGGTTAGTGAGTGCTGTTGGTACAGAGGACGGATGACATACCCTTAGAGATGGTCAACGCCGGGGACCATTGGTCACGCAGAATATCTAAGCAGATGCTGCCGTTGGAGTTGATGTTGGGGTGGTAGATACGGGTGGTGAAGTTGACCTTGGGAGGCTTGAAGGGGTAGTCGGTAGGGAAGTGGATGGCGAGGAAGAAAACACCGCCAGAGTAGGGAGAGTCGCCCTGCATCGCGTTAGCTTGTGTTCGGTCGCAGATGCTCCGGATTTTGATGCTGGCCATGGCATGTGGTAATCCCGCATGCCGTGTCCAACATCAAAGTGGTGTACTTACAGGTCCCATGATCGTAGCTTGCCAGTGGAACTGCAGTCCCAAGTCAGCACATTGTTCCGAATCTATCAAAGACGTGTGGTGAAGCCATCGTCTCGACTCGGCTGAGTCATGATTCGAGGCATCATCACCGCGGTCTTCTATCGGGGTAGCTTACCAGGTCCTCGCCGACGGGGCCGGCAGAGCAGGAAGAGGGCGGGTCACTGTGAAGACGACGATGTTAGCGTATTGTCTCTCTGTAACACTGGTTGCCTTTGCGGGCGTCACTCCGCCGTGACCGTCGTCATCGACAG
The DNA here is from genome assembly GCA_025328625.1 of Colletotrichum sp. SAR11_240. Classification (NCBI taxonomy): domain Eukaryota; kingdom Fungi; phylum Ascomycota; class Sordariomycetes; order Glomerellales; family Glomerellaceae; genus Colletotrichum; species Colletotrichum sp. SAR11_240. The sequence goes on from JAKMXA010000528.1 coordinate 1,800, forward strand.
CCCGAGATATGATGGATGATGGAGGGCGTCTCGCTGAAGAAGACCCCGCTCTCCGATCGCCCCACCTTACGTCTCGGGCTGCGACAAAGCTTGCGGTGACGACGGTGGACGGCAAGGCTGGGAAAATGGGAAGCAAACATACCGGCCGAGGTCAGTGAGCTCCTTGTTAATTCTCTTGAGGGCCATTTTGGCAGAGTTGTGTGGTTGTTGGGGTATCTAAGATGATCGGTCGCCCGCGCGAATGCTCTGTGTCTGTTGGTGTGAGGGGCAAAAGTCAGCGAAAGCGGTCGAGGTGGGCTTTTTCTGGAGTCGGCGGGCGGTGGGCAAGGCAAGACGCAAATGGGTCGGCTGCTGCTGGCGAATTTATGGCTGAGTTGCTTTATTGCTACTTTTCCTTGCTGCGGAAAATGACAGATGTAGGTCGAGGCAGTCGATGCAGGCGATGCACAGATCGTAGGAGGGGGCAAGCAGGCAGAAGAGGACAAAGAAGCCAAAGCAGCCTCGCGGGTGTTCTGTCGTCGGGCAGCGGTCTAGAGTCGTCGTAGGGATTTGTCGATGTCGATGCAGCAGGACTATCGGGTGAAGCGAGCCAGGATATCGCGGTCGTCGAAGTAATCAAAGCAGCAGCAGCAGCCGATGCGTGGCGAGATGTTGGGTTGGTTGGGACGGGGACAGTGAATGCAAATCATGTGTTGCGTAGCGTGCGTACCTGATGAGCGAGAGTGTCTATCCCGCCGAGACTCGATGCAGAAAAGAAAGGACTTTTATTTGGATTGTGAGAGTCGTTCAAAATAGTCGTCGGTCGGAGGTATTACCGTGGTGGTGCCCGAAGGAAAGTCGTGGAGAATTCGATTCGCTACGTACGTTCCCGTTACAGGTTGATGTCGAGATTGAATTTGGGTGGAGGAGAGGAAAGAGAAGGGGAAGTCACGGTCGGGCCTACGAAAAACGACGGGAAGGGTCGCTGCTGTGTGCGGTGGGCTTTGCTTTGGGCAGTGGAAGGCAGTGGGCAGAGCCACTCTTGCCCACCAGTCAGTCACTGTGACTGGAAGGAGGGGGGTTCCTTTGCTTGCCTTTCCCCTCCTTCCTCCATCCTGCCGCCCAGTCACGACTCACCACCCGCAGTCAGTAAGGTACCTACCTAGAGGGGGAGCAAACCCAAGGTTGGCTGGCTGCTTCCACTCAGGTTGGCCGCAGGCGGAACTGAAAGTTCCTTCACCTGCCTGAGCCACAGTCCAGGTACCTTGCCTGACCAGCCCAGCAGGAAGCTGCCCGTCCAGTAGCGTCATGCAGCCCAAACAAACAGTGGGCTTGCCGCCCGACAAACCGCATTTTGGTTGGCTTCAGTCATGACGCTCGTCCCTCAGAGTCGTGTGCTCTGTTTTTAGTGCTCGCTTTCCACCTCAGGTACACCTGGTGGATGCGCCCCGCTGCAATGGGAACCTGGACGGAACATGCGCACCGCCACACATGCCTTCCAGAGATACTTGCACCACTAACAGATGGCAACTTCCTGCTGCGTCAGGATTGGTAATACTTGCTGACTGTCCCGGTTTATTCAGCCCATTCCTCAGCCTCAGGCTCGTGCAATCGACCATGTGCTTCCCTGTCCTTCTACCACGACTGGCAGGCGACTGACACGGCAGCCCGCCATCTTCAGCGAACTGGCCCAGTTGCTGCAGGCCGTGGAAACAGCGGCATTCACGTCCGCCAGACACTTTCTTGATCCTCCGGGCCGGCATGACTGGCAACCCTGGACCCAATCTGACCGCCTAATAACGCATCACTCACGAGCAAAACACCCCTCGAATCGTGTCATCGCCAAAGCATGCGTCGCATGAAACCTCGTGTCCTTCTTGCTGCAGTCAAGCGAGGCTATTCATCCTCGACACGAATGCCCAAAAGCCCATCTTATGCATCTGCCATCCCATCGCGAGTCTGAAAATGACGTTCGTCTATCGCTCTCAAACTGACAACGGTACATCCTCCAGGCACCACACACGTCTAAATGCAGTGGTACCTCGCCCACAGTGTGCTCTAGCATCCCATCCTGGGTCTGAACTCTGACCCGGCTGCCGCCGAACGATGGGCCACTCCCAGAAAGCATCTCCCCGGCTCGTGTCGACATCCAGCACCGCTACTGACGGCTCGGCTTCATCCACTTGTCATGATCTTCACTGCTGCATATTGTGGCGGTGCTCCCCCGAGAGCCACGGCGCCGGCACTCTGGGGATCTGGGGAATTCTTGTTCAGTGCGCAAATACCACGCCGAACTGATTACAGATATGCAGGCACCATCGCCGCAAATGGCTGGCACTACCCGGCAGCAGCTCGTTCAGATTGTCACTGCGACACTGCAGCAATGTCGCCGACGACGTCATTCGCCGACGTCGGTTCATTATGTAATCATGATACTGCTTTCCCCGGCCAATGAGAGCAGCTCTAGTTTGTGCCTCGGATGGTGCTCGGGACGTCCACCGGCGGGGCAACGCCTCGGGGTCGGTAGTTGAACGGCAACACTGCCATCATGCCGTTTACACGATTCCCCTCAAACCACCTTGTGGACGACTCAATTGGCAAATCTCCAACATGTATCGACCAGCCCTGAGGACATGCGCAAGGCAATGCGTCGCCAGACGCGCCGTCCCCGCCTCGAGGTCCTTCGCCTCCTCCAGCGGCCCTGTCTTCGACTGGGAGGACCCCCTTAATGCGAAGAACCTCTTGACTGAGGAGGAACTCGCCATCTCAGAGACCGCCGAGCGTTATTGCCAGGAGCGCATGTTGCCTCGCGTGCTTCGTATGTGTCCTAGCTGCCAATCTCGTCGCCCGTTCTAACAGTCTGTAGAGGCCTACCGAGACGAGAACTACGACAAGAAGATCCTCGAGGAAATGGGCGAGCTGGGACTTCTCGGAGCGACGATTGAAGGATATGGCTGCGCAGGCATCTCGACCGTCGCTGGTGGTCTTATTACAAAGGCTGTAGAGAGGGTGGACAGTGGCTACCGCTCTGGCATGTCAGTCCAGTCCTCTCTCGTCATGGGTGGCATCGCCGAATTTGGTTCCGAGGAGCAGAAGGAGAAATTCCTGCCAGGCATGGCCCAGGGTAAGGTCCTCGGAGCCTTTGGCCTGACGGAGCCCAATCACGGCAGCGACCCCGGCTCCATGGAGACCACCGCGAAGCCTCACCCGACCAAGAAGGGCTACTACTCCCTCTCCGGAGCTAAAACGTGGATCACAAACTCCCCCATCGCGGACGTTCTCATGGTCTGGGCCAAGTTGCAGGAGACCGGAAAGATCCGTGGTTTCCTCGTCGAGCGCTCCCAATGCCCAGCGGGAACCCTCGAGACCCCCGCCATCAAGAACAAGAACGGTCTGCGCGCCTCCATTACCGGCATGATCCAGCTCGACGACTGCCCTGTGCCGGAGGCGAACATGTTCCCCGAGGTTGAGGGTCTCCGCGGCCCCTTCTCTTGCCTCAACAGCGCCCGCTATGGCATCTCTCTGGGTGTCATGGGGGCCTTGGAGGATTGCGTCGCTCGCGCCAGGACATACTCCCTCGAGCGCAAGCAGTTCAAGAACAACCCGATCGCAAAGTACCAACTGGTTCAGAAGAAGCTCGCCGACGCCGCGACGGATGCCGCTTACGGCACTGTCGCCGCGATTCAGGTCGGAAGACTCAAGGATGAAGGCAAGGCGACGCCGGAGATGATTAGTATGGTCAAGCGCCAGAACTGCGACCGCGCGCTGTGGAATGCGCGCGTTTTGCAGGAGATCTTTGGCGGCAATGCGGTCAGTGACGAGTATGGCATCGGACGTCATGTGGCGAACTTGTTCGTCACGCAGACGTACGAGGGGCAGAGTGATATTCATAGTGAGTTTTGCGTGTGGCCCAGTTATGAGGATGTGCTAACACGGAACAGGTCTGATTCTTGGCCGTGCTATCACGGGCATCCAGGCTTTCGTCTGAGCGAAAATGGAGTGAGGTCGATGTATCCAGGATTGTGCCGGGCAACGGACACGGCTTGTGTGAATAACTCGAAATTACCGTCATTTATGCCTGTTAGTTAGCTGTTCGTTGAGCGAGCAAATTAATCAGTACAAAAAGCAATTCCAACCAGAAGACGAGGTTTCCCTGGCCGTGGAGGCAAAAGATAGGTCCATCCAGGATTCGAACCTGGGCTTACGGAAGGAACTGATGTTAATCAGAATCCGACGTCCTAACCAACTAGACTAATAGACCGTGTATCGCAAGCTGATTGCTGATGGTGGTCGGCGACGAAGGCGCTCTTGTGGGGCGATTCACTGCTCACGATCGTGCGTTTCCCCACCACGTCGCACGCCACTGCAGGCGGTCTGTGAAGCTGCTCCTACTTTTCAATATCTGAAGTCTTACCTATACGGCTTACTCTATCTATTATAAGATTATGCACATAACAGCCGCGTCTCAATGATTGTCGGCGCAAGCATTGCAAGATACTTGGGCTTCACTGGCTCCTAAGCATTCTCCTCTTCATCTCCTTAACAACTATTATTGTTGCTTTTCTCGTTGCTTTTCTCGTTGCTTTTCTCGTTGCTTTTCTCGTTGCTTTTCTCGTTGCTTTTCTCGTTGCTTTTCTCGTTGCTTTTCTCGTTGTCCTTGTCGTTGTCCTTGTCGTTGTTCTTGTCGTTGTCCTTGCCGTTCTTATTATTATTACTATCTATCATGAAGTACAACTCCAATTCATTAGAGGTATGGATACCGCTTTTTTGGAGTGCCTGTTTCCGCATCAATCACTCCTGGAGTCATCACTCCTGGAGTTATCGCTCCCGCTTACGGCGAGCGCACAACACCTGATGGTGGAAGCTCTTATAGAGGCCTACAATGATTGCAGTTGTGAGAATCCTCATAATGGGCAATATCTCTCTTGAGTGATCTGGCTAGAAAAGATGCTTCGGAAGGAAAATTTGGGATGCGAACAGTTGGAGAGAGGGAATGGAATCGCCATGAGATCATTGCAGGTTTCAAGCAATACAAAGTATGCAATGTACCTGGGAAGACACAAAAGTATTAGGCGGTCTTGTATGGTAGGTATTTCATGAATAATACCTGTATCACATGGTTTACCTGATATAGCTTCTGATTTCCTCCTGGATCCAAGCATCATTCCGGTCTTCAGAAAACAAAGTCCAATGTTTGATCCACCAATATCCATCAGAGTTACCTTGGTCTTTCAATTTTTCGAACATTCGTCTCATGGAACTCACGCGGCAAAGGCTCTTCCAATCTTCCCCATTGAGGAAGCCTCTTGCGCAGTCGAGTACCACTGCAGCGATCCCGGCAGCAATGGGCGCCGCACATGACGTACCGCTCATTTGTCCGTGGTCATCCTGCGCCCCTAAGTGGTGTGGCCACGCCGACTCTATACACTCCCCAAGAACCATGATGCGCATGTTATCCATCGGACTCGGTGTGAACGTGGAACGATTGCCGTATCCATCCGCCGAATGGACGCATATGACATTTTCTTCCCGAGCTGGCCATGCAATGCCATCCGGCCTGTTCTTTCCCTCGTTGGATGCAGCTGCAAACATCAGCACGCCTCTCCGAGCCGCGTCCTGAATCTCTTGGTACAGCGCGTCGTAATTGACGGAGAAACCAAAGGACATGACAATAATATCAACTTCCCACACGTTTACAGCGTACCGAAGGGCCTAATTCAGTCAACTACTGGACAGTCTAGCCAAACAGGACGTATCACCCACCTCAGCAATAATTAGCGCAGATTCGTCGCCCTTGGGCCTGCTTTTGCATACTCTGGCCATGTGAATAGCAGCATTTGGTGCAACCTTCCGTAGCAGGACGGCTAGATGGGTTCCATGCCCGACGTCGTCTCTCCATCCGGTGTGCCCGTCGACCCAGCTTTTGTACTTGATCCTGGGCTCAAAGTCGTACAATTCTCGGTGTTTTGAACTAAGCTCGATGCCACTGTCCAATATGGCAATCTTGATTCTTCTTGCGTTTGACATCTTGACGTTGCGCAACTGTTTGGTTCGAGAAAGAACGTCTTCGTGGTACTCGAACCACTCCTTTGTTCTCCTGGTCCTGCATTATCTTGAGCTTTAGCCGCATGACCGGCTCTCAAGCAAAGCGATTGAGGGAACTTACGCTTCTTCGTTGACTTTTATATGTCTCTCATCACCATCTGCCATAAGACATAACTCATGTCTCCTCGTAACCTGAACCTGAGATGTTGTTTCCACTGTGAACATAAGTCAACTCCGGCGTGCTGGAAGACAGCTGCAAGATACGAACCCTCGGGCACCGTTGCTAGACTGCGACTCCAACTTTCCGGCGTTTGCTTGATGGAAGTGTTGGTGTTTGCTTCCTCAACCTTTCCGAGACCGTTCAGCTCTTTTTCCAAGGACGTGTGTAACTCCTCTAAGCGAATTTTGTAACCATCCACCAACTCTGATGCCAGCGGAAGAATGATGCATGATAGTATGTACTGGCGTATTGGACCCTCTTCCGCCAGACTGGAGCATGGAATGTTTGGTGGCGGCTTCAGGTCAATGCAAGCCCTGATGACCTTGCGGAGAGCGGAGGGTATGTACTTTCGCTCCATTTCCAGCTTCTCCATCTGCTTCCAGGCTTCCAGGAAGTCTTCATTGCACTGTTCCCAGCTGAGGTCCGCCGTTGTTTGAGAGCTTCTGGGGAACACAGATCCTGTGGCGATTTCGAGGAAGATGATACCGAGAGCTAGGATGCTCGGATGCGAGTGAGCTTGCATGTGAGTGTGTTGTGTAGATTTGCTTGTGGCATCTTGCATGTCTTGCATCTCAACAGATAGGTATGGGAATGTCAACGCAACCGGTTTTAACGCCGAAACACCCGCCCGTCGAACGAAGAAGACTTTGTTGCTGCTCCATGCTGTCCGTAGCCAGGAGCCCGGGTATAAGAAAAGCATCGAGTTGGCCAAGATATAGCAGAGCGTCAACTTCTCCTTATCCGAATAGTTGCTAAGTCTGGATATGGACATGCCATCTTCCAAGAGCTGCTGGAGGGGCTCCATGGATGTATGATAGTCGGCGTTTGCTGATCGACGGGGTCTCAGATGCCACAGCCCATCGTTCTCAACCAGGAAGTCCACAGGGAACCCTTTGCTTTTTTGAAGCCATTGGCAGATGTCTTTACTGACACATTGACGATCATGTGTAGCATTCCCGCAATAACTGTGATCAAGTTAGAGACCTGTTCTTCGAACTTCTCTTTGATACTTACAAGGTGTCTTTGCTGACTGCCACATTTGTCACTTTCCACTCCGTTTGATTCTGACAAACCGGAAGAAGGACTTCATAATTGGCTTTATGAAGTTTAGTCTGTGGTTCAGTGCTGGTGGACATTTTCAGCCCTAGGATATGATGCCGGATCAGACTGAGTCTCGCCTCCCTCGGCCTGGACGGCCTAGCAGCATCGCAATTACACTGCCAATTGCGTTCTAATATGCGGTAGATCTTGTTCGAAATCTCCTTCAACCCGCTACTAGGATGTTTGGATAGGCTCAACTGGGCAGTCTCCTGTGCCGAGCGGTCCCTGCAGTAGACGTTCAACATGTGCACTGCAGCCAACTTTACCGGCTCCAGAAACTTATCACGTTGGGATTTGGATGTGTTCTCTTTTCCATGGAACAGATGGACCTTCAGGTCTTGACGAATAACGTCTAGGTACTCATTTCGCTGATCGTCTGTTTGGGCTAGTAACTTGCTGCACGCTTCGTAGCCACCAAGACGATGTTTCTGGATGATGTGTTCGAGATTATAAAGCTTATCGAATTGTTTATTTGCTTCCGGGTCTTCCAAAGCAATCTAATGGCTAGTCAGCTTATTCCTTTATATAATAAGGTGACAAACGGGAGACTTGCTGCATATGTCTTGATGAAATCGAACGGCTTCCATTTTTTCGGAAGCCGGCTTTCCAACGCTTTCAATAAGCTGTTCAGCTCTTCCTCTCTCAAGCCCGAGGTCCATTCTCCGCAAGATACAGCAACAGCAACTCCTATGCGGATGATATCTGAATAATAGTCTGAGGCATCTCTGAGCAGATCCTCGTCCTTATTGTCGCTGTCTATGAAGTCCTTCCCTAGGGCCACGAAGGCCGGGATAACGTAGCTAAGAAGCGCCAGCTGCCACATTAGGTTTAAACGAGCTCAGAATCACTCAGAACACGGAGGCTTCCGAGCAAGATTAGACCATCAGAGCCTCTGGTATTGCGTTGGCTGTAGGCTGACAGCTAAGTAGCGGACAAACTCCGTACCCTTATGAGATGGGACGAGACATGGGATCTTCGTGCTTGGGAAAGTGAAAGGATCGAGAGATCAGGCTGAGAGGGGTAACAACATGGAGGGGTCATGTGATAACTAATTACTCAAGGTGCGTCTGACGCCTCGGCGGCAGCAGAGATCCTTGTACGTTGCGTCCAATGATCGCCTTGTCATCATATCCATCCTGGTCCAACGGCGGCCATGCATGAAATGCTAGAATTCACCCATTACCCCTCCCTACCGACTTCACTTCATCATCTTTGCTGCGGATGAGAGTCTCCAAATCGCCGTTATGGACCTCGAGGCGAACGTTAAGGATATTAAGAGCCTGCAATGGCTTGCCATAAGTTGCGCTAACATTCTGGAAGCTCTTCTGCTTGAGGAAAATGCTCAGGCTGAGGATATTACTGCCAGAGAAGGTCACTGGGTGTCTCGACAATACGCCGAATTCAACCTGTGGTGCGTCAAGGTTGGCGTACATGGCCAGGGGCTAAAATCGATCGACATTCGTCTCAAAGATGTCCCGGAGACCTGTGCTGTCATCAGAGACTTGCTCACATCACTTCAAATCGATCTGAAAAGTACGTTTTGAGTAAACTTCGGCAAGCTCACATAGACTTATCATCACCAAACAATTACAGAAGCACAGCAACCTATCGATGATAACCAGCATTTGAAGAAGACCGACATGGAAACCACTGATTCGGATGCCGCATCTGATGGCTCCTCGCTCTCGTTCGACTCACTTTCTTCGCTCAGTGGCACTGGAGTTAGAAAAAGCGACGAAGACGTCACGTTAGAGGAAACGCCGGCTCCCTCATTGAGAAAGCATGTCGAGGACACAATCGACCGTCTGCATGGACACGCCTTGCAGATTGACAAGGCGGGAGCTAAACATCGACAGCAAAGAGTAAAGATCTATGTTGAGAAAGATGGCCCCAAATTCGCTTATCAAGGTTACAAAGAGATCGCGCATCGAAAGTCGAAAGTTCAGTTTCCTTTGGCCTCTGACATATTGCATCACAGGATGGCAGAATCATTTGCAAGACGAAGGATTCGCTTCGATTACTTGAGAGAGCACCAAAAGAAACGAGCCATCGAGCTCCCTCAGCAGAGAACGAAGCCACCTATTTCTCTACCGGCTAAAAGTGCATACAGCGGTGACTTCGTAAAGTTGCCAACGACCGAGGAAAAAGAACCTCGCAGAACTGTAACCCGCTCTTTAGAGCAACGCCTGAAAGATCAGCAGACGATCTACTCCGCAACAGAGAGAACGAAGCTGGAGAAGCCTGTTGAACGACGACAAGAAAGAGCAGAGAGCGTAGTATCCATTACTTTGCGCCATCCTGATTTTCCACCACCTCCGAAGATCACTGGTCACAGCTTCCAGTGTCCATATTGCCGCTTGGACTTCCGCGCATCTGAAGCGGGGAAGGCCCGCTGGAGGTGAGTAAAGTAGCATCAATCCAAGACTTGCTCTCACTAACCGTAAAACTCACGTAGCCAGCACGTCATTCAAGATTTTGAACCCTACTTTTGCCCTGTTGAGCAGTGCACAAAGCCTTTTGATCTGCCGAATCATTTCGACGGCTTATTGCACCACTTACAAGACCATGTTAAGGAACGGTTCCACATAGACCTTCCCGGAGGGAAACATCACGAACTCGAAGAGGAGGAATTCGAGGATTACATTGCGCAGCAAGGTCACATCTCCGACGAGAACCTAGCCGTAATGAAGAGAGCTTCCCATCGTAAAGGGGCGTTTCTTTTCCATGACTGCCCTTTTTGCGGCGGATATCCAGACGTGCTCGAGAAACGCTTTCCAGTACCTAGTGACCCCGAGGCACAGGTTGAACTGCGAAGACATATCAAACAGCATATGCAAGATATTGCTCTCTTTCTCCCACCGTACCGCGAAGATATTTTTGACGATGATGGAGACCTTCAGAGCTCTGTCTTTTCCCGCGAGCGAGGGGGAAATGGCAGTCTCGAGAACTCCGACGATTTTCTGACGTTGTGCGATCGAGATACTTGTGATTGCAGGTACCAAAGCAAATCAGCTACTGAGGTGGCCGGTGGTCCCCAGATACCGGAGTCGGCAAGCACCTGGGTAGAGTTATTTCCAGGATTTCCTCCCTTCGATAAGTCGGATTTGACCCAGGAGTATTGCGTCCAAGATGACATTCTCTACCAATTGCTCAAGTTCAAGCTTCAAGCATTACCCGAGATATCGTCGGAAGACTCGAACGCAACGTCGTCGCCTGAGCAGATGATTTCCGAGACGTTCCCCCAGACGAGGCGGGGAGAAAAGCGATCAACAATACTAGAGTCACTTGCACTTGACGACTATGAGATTCTCCAACGCGAATACTCCCGTTTACGATGTCCAGGAACGTATCGATGGCTTTTGCACACTGATGCTTTTCATACATGGCTCTCTAAACCTAGCCAGACCTTTTCCTGCTATGGATTTCCTGGGTCTGGGAAGACTATCCTAACTTCGGTTGTGGTAGACCATGTTATTGATTACTCCGATCACGATGCGACTACTGGAATCGCCTTTGCGTACTGCGACCAGGACAAAACGGAACCCGGCGCCGGTGATGACGCATATTATCTACTTTTGAACATACTGAAACAATTGGCTGAACATCTTCCTTCGAAAATTCCTGCCTTGGAGTTTCTCTACAATACCCAAGACGTCTCTAGTGTGCCTGGCTCTATATCGGAAGTTTGCCGCACAATCGAGCGTGTGGCAGAGGGATACTCGAAAATCTTTCTCATAGTAGATGCGATCGATGAGATTCAGGAGGGCTCTAGAGGCCGAATGGAGTTCTTGTCAGAAATGGCGAAACTACAGAAAGCTTGCAGTTTGAACCTCTTTCTGACTTCACGGCCAATCGTGGATATCACCCAGAAGTTCTTCTTCCCGACATCGCTACCCATCCAGGATATTTCAAAGAGAGTCCTTTCTATGACGTCGTCTAAGATCAATGTCCCTCGGGAATTCGGCGGCAGCATCCAGATGGATTTCTGCGCGACTGATCAAGATATACGGCAATTCTTTCAGTCTAGATTAACGAACTTGCCGTTCGATATGAACCTGGATCACGAGCTGCTAAAGAATTTCGAGAACCGGATCATTCGTCGGGCTAACGGAATGTGAGTGAATACCGCAATGAAAGAAGGAAATGAAAATCAGAAGTGCTTTGATGTAATTCTAACCTAGAGCAGGATTCTACTGGCACGGGAATTCCTAGACGAACTCGAACAACTCGCGTATGCCAAACACGCTGAGTGGATGAAGAACAAAATTCAGGAGATACTTGATACATACCCTAATTACAGCGATCACTGCCGCGGATTGTTGAGGAAGGTTTCGCAGCGTATTGAGTCTCGAGATGGCTACTGGCGTCACTTAGCCATGCGAGCAATGGGCCTAGTTTTTAGCTCACGACGGCAGCTTAAGGCCACTGAACTGCAGCATGCACTCTCCGCGAGCTTCATGAAGCCCTTGGACGAGAACCGGCCAGATATTAATGACATCCTCCTCGCCTGTGCCGGCCTCCTCGAAATCGATGATTGGAGTAACACCATGGACTTTTCTCATCCCATCACCATGGATTTCTTCAGAGAAATTTCCAGTGATTCTTGGCTTCCTGGATTGAAGGATCTGGCTACTGTATGCATCGAATGCGTCTCGTCTGAAGTTTTCGATGCTGGCCCTTGCTCAACAGATGTCGACTTCCGGGAGCGTCTCCGTTCATACCCCTTTTATAGCTACGCTGCGTCGAACTGGGGCCACCATGCTGGTCGGGGTTTGATTTCCACCTCGATACTGGTAGATTTCCTGTCTGCAAAATCTGCAGCGCAGGCAGCCGGCCAAGCCCTCATGATGTCGCAACTTTCAAGTCAGCAAGCAAATCACTACCAGAATATTCCTAACAATATAAGCGGCCTTCATCTGGCAGCTTATTTTGGCTTGGAAGAAGCCACAAGATTCCTGTTGCAAAACAGCATTCCAGATCCGAGAGACAGCCATTATCGCACGCCGTTAATGTATGCTTTAGAGCAGGACCAACAATCTGTATATAGGCTGTTAATTGACCATGGAGCTGACGTCAATGCGAGAGACATACAAGGACGGACGCCGCTACATCTGGCTGCCATTCGTAGCAGCTATGAGATGGTAAGTCTCCTTGTACGGTCGGGAGCCGACGTCAACGTGATAGACAACTGGCATATGTCGCCGCTACACACAGCTGCCGGCGACACAAACTCCTCAACTGCGTCTCAGCTACTTCGATTAGGAGCCAAAGTGAATGGTGAGGACTACATGGGATGGACACCTTTGCTGCGAGCCACAATTTGTGGCTGCAGCAAGACCGTCGAACTATTGTTCCGGAACGGTGCTTCGATTGAAGATGCGGACGAGAGCTCCGTCTGCGTACTCGCAATTGCCGCAATGATAGGGGAAGAAAGCATTGTTTCAACTATTCTTCAGTATGGGGCCGATGTTGACACAAGAGACAAACAAGCTTGGACACCGTTGCTACATGCAACGGCGAATGGGCACGGGGAAGCAGTTCGCGAATTACTTGCTTGGGGGGCTGATATTCAGGCAACAGAGGAAGACGGCTGGGATCCGCTGCTCATCGCCACGTCGATGGGGCATGAAGCTATCGTCGAACTGCTACTGCATTACGGAGCAGATATCAAATCCACTGTGAATGGAGGGTACAGTCCACTACTAACTGCTGCGTGTAGAGGATACGACTCTATAGTAGCTCTTCTTTGCCAGTTTCTATCCCCCGAGGATAGGGAGGCGAGAGAACAATTTGGGCAAACACCGTTGCTGGTTGCCACCAGACATGGTCACGAGGCCATAGTTGAACAGCTGCTCGAGTATGACGTCGACACAGAGGCGAAGGAGTACAACTTTGGACAAACACCACTGCTCATGGCGGTTCGTCTTGGTCACATAGGTATCGTTGGATTATTACTTTTTCACGGGGCTGATATTGAAGCCACAAGATTCGACGGCAAGAACGCGATAGAGATTGCGTCTGCACCTGAGAGAAAGGAAATCTTGGATGAATTACTGGCTCACAAATCATTTATAAGTCTGTAGACGAAAAGTTACTCTTAGATTTTGAGCCTTTATTTCTCGCATGTTCAAGCAGTTGTCGAGTGAGCTTGAGACGTACCCCTATTTCTGATCTGCTAAAGCAACTACTTTTCCCGTGAGCTCATGTATTCTCTAACTTGCTGTCGCCTTCGTCGCTATCGTCATGCTTATTTTCGTTATCGTTGTCGTCACCTCTGCCGTTACTGTTAAAATGGTTCTATCATCGTCGTCAATACTATCGTGGAATGTAGTACCATAGTTCCCGAGCGAAGTCATTTGCTGCATAGGAAACACAGCCGCGCGCACACAGAGAAATGAGGCAGTCTGTTCAGGGTAGCGAGGCAACGTACCAACAGTCTATGTGCCATATCCATGACTGAGTGAAGCCGCAGGAGCTAGGGTACAATGCCCGCAGCTGGAGCTCAGGCGGAACTGCCGGCATCCAGATTGATGTCGAGAAGCACAGGAATGAAAGAGTGACGAGCCTATTCAGTATACATGCCTTCCACCCCAGGAAGTAGTTTCTACACCGTCTCCTCTTTCATCAAGTGACGGCTGATGACACGGCCCGACTCCTTGGCTAAGCAACACCTTCGACCATGCGCCCTGAACCGCCCTGAACATGACCTTGCCCTTTGTCCAGTGTAGTAGTTTCCGACACTAGCATTTCCCGGGGATGCTGATGCCTCTGGCTTGAAATACCCACAAACTACCTCAACGGGAGGTTTGTAGATGAGGAAGTCAGCAAGAAGTGAATTCTTTCTCGACCCCTTGAACATCCACGGCACCGCCTACTTCGCAGATGAAAAGTCTCGAAAAAGACTTCAACAAACCATCACAGATAGCTGCCGATATCCATGCCTCTTGAAGGACAGAGCAGACGTAACCAAAGCTCCATCAGGATATCTCACCCTGCCCCAAGCCAACTTCCCACACTACCGATCCAGAAACTCGAACGACAAGAAAAGGGTCTATTCATCATCGCCACAACATACAGTAATCATACAGAAACCCAAAAACGCCATCATGCCCTCTCACCACACCCTTCATCATGAATCTCTCCTCTCGATACCAACCATCTCATACCCCCCCTCGCCATCGCGCCCCCTCCCCCTACCTCTCCCCCTCCCAAACCCAACACCCTCCTCCTCGTCCCCTCCAGCGCCCCCATTCTGCTGTCCCTCTGCGCTGCCTCCTGTCGCCGCACCCGCAGCATGCCCGCCGAACGAAATCGGCCTCAGCTCACGGTACCGCGACCCCCAAACCGCGAGCGCAACACATATCGCCGAACTACTCGCCATCGCGCCCCACCACATCATGTTCCGCGGCACGCGGCCCGTGTACAGCGACGAGACGACGAGGTGCAGCCCGTGCATGGTGAGCGCGAAGTCCGGCACGAGCTTGGAGCGGCCGATCAGGACGATGATTGCGACGGCCCTGTGTTTCTCAGTCAGCCAACTATCCACACATATCTGCTTCCTCCCCCCGGGAACCTCCAGAAGCAAAGGTAAAAACTCACATGCAGAGCCCCCCGTCGAGAACCCACACAAACGCGCTCAGCCAGCCCTGCGTCGTGTCCCCCCTCACGGCCTCCCACCCAAACACCAACTCCATGCTGAACCGCGTGCCGGCCACCAGCGCCGTGAAGAGCATGAGCACCAGCGCGCCGGCGTAGTACAGCCCCTGCAGCGCCGCGATCTGCGACGCGATGCGCAGCGGCGGGAGCTCGCCGAGGGCGCCTGGCCGGGGCGGCTTGCGACGGCGGGGCATCGTTTCTCGCTCGGTGAAGGTGGAGGTCTCGGCTCGGGTGCGTGTGTGTATTCGATCTCGTTTCTTGCGGAATTTATGTCACAATGCGGTACGGCGTATGCGTGTCTTGTTCGTTGTTCGTGGGAAAAGGAAGACGGTTGCCTTTCGTGGGTGTCGTTCGCTCCCCAGGGATGGACAGGCCGGGGGGGGACGGGTAGTTTAAGATGGGCCAACGGCGCTCCGAATCTCGCTACCGGCGTCGCATATCAAAAAAAGGGCGGCCTATTGTCTTTTTGCGTTTTTGCGCCCTTGCTCCTTAATTTGGAACGGTAATCAAAGAAGAGTCTAAACCCCAGTCTATAGTAACAAAGAAGCGTAAAAGTTGGTTGAATGTAGACAGGTAAAAGAAAAACGGCCCGCCGGACCCCGAGAGGTATGCGAAGCAACCCAGCAGCGTCAGCGGGATGGAAGGTGTGTCCAGTTTGCGCCACAGCGCGCCCGAGCTTCTGGAAACCGTAGCAGCAAGGAAAGCTTCCAAGGTTCCAAGCAAGTACCTGCCACGTCAGGGGATCGTCAAAGCCACAGTCGAAGCCGGCGCTAGCGCCCAAAGGGGACAAGGCTGAGGCTGAACAGGAGCGGAAGCAACGGCCCCCACTACCAGACCTCACAATTCGCATTACGCTGCCGTCCGCACTCACCGCCCGCCCGGGAGAATTCTGCCCCTCCATCCGCGCCGACATCACCAAAGCAAAGCCGGTCGCCACTCCAACACCCCAAACCACACAAACCCCCGCGAACCCCTCCGTTCCGGATTCCAAGATTCAGGCACCGAGAATACCGTCCACTTCGAACAGTCGAAAAAGAACGAAACAATGGGCTTCTTCTCCACAAAGTCGGACGAGGACCGCCGCGCAGAGGAAGTCCGCTCCGGCGCCGTCGCCCCGAAACGCAGCGAGCGCCGCAAGTGCTGGGACGCCCGCGACGCCTACTTCGGCTGCCTCGACGCCAACAACATCGTCGACGCCCTCAAGGACGACCGCCAGGCCCGCAAGGCGTGTCCGACGCAGAACGCCGACTTTGAGCGGGACTGCGCCGCTGCGTGGGTGAGTCCTCCTCTCTCTTGCCTCTCCTCCCGTGCCCGGACGTCTTCCCCCTGCCGAGAAGCTAGCTCGCTGACTTGAACACTCCATGACAATAGGTCAAATACTTCAAGCAATGGCGCGTAGCCGACATCGCCAAGAAGGAGCGGATAGCGCAGCTCGAGGCCGAGAACGCCATTAAGATGGACGTGACCACCACCTTCGCCGACAACTCCAAGGGCACGAGCAAGGCCGACCTGCAAGACATGCTGGCGTCTAAGAGGCAGTAGGACCAACTTTGACCTCCCTCCCCGCCGATACAAAGTCCCTCCGTCCCCGACATCACCCACCACCCACTTGATACCAAATCTCTCCTGTACAACACCATCGATGCCCCGGGACGAAGAGACATGTGTAATATAATGTATTCATGAAACAAAAGCTTGCCGTCACAAGCATGGCGCATTCAATGAGAATCAACTCTTCTATTTTGCTACCTGGACGAGACCAACCGTTTGATGGGAGGAAACCGCCTCTGAATACCACTTTAACCCATGAGTCTTTCCCTTTCAACCCTCACCCCATATCCACCGCCTCGGGTCGTCACTCCACAATGATTTTTTACGTGATGACCTGTATGTATGACTTCTGTATGGAGAAACAAGAGAAAAAAACAACTAATAAGGGAAAAGAAAAAAAAGGAGAAAAAAGAAGAAGCATGCTTAATGCAATGGTGGTATCATCCATGTGAGAAAACACTAGTAAAAAGCTCTGTGGCTCGTCTCGGCTCTCTGTTGCCTCTGGTCGCTGTGAGACCTCATTGAACGAGCTTGCAGAATTGTCATAGACCCCGTTGATGCAATTGTGATTTTGTCGATCCCTCCGCTGCTTCTGTTGCTTCGCCCCCTTGCTTTTGAACTTCACCTGTCGTCACAACTCGAATTCCTCGATTCTTCTTCCGCAACAGGGTAGCGCCCTACGCAAGCCCCACGCGGAACTGGCTCTCGCCGGCGGCCTCCTTGGGAAGAGGAGGCAGGTCCTTGTTGAGAGACTCTTTGCTCAGGCGAGACTTGAGTCGCAACGAGTCTTCGCGGCTCATAGATCCATTGCCGTTGGGCAGCGCCCCGTAACCGCTATCCTGACTCTCGGGCTTGAGGTGGTGCCCTTTGGGCGGCGTTGGAGGCGCGTAGTCCCGAAGACTAGCAAGTCTCCGTTCCATGCTCGTCTTAGCCGGGGTTGCTGGTCGGTAGTCGTCTCCGTCACGGCTGCGACCACCCACAGACGAAGCCTCGGCCGTCTCCTCAACAACTGGAAGGATGGGCGCCCCCTGGCCCCCCGACTCCCTACGGTCTCCCGATTTTGTCGTCAACACCATTTCGGGCACATTGGCCTCCGATGCCCCGTGTCTCTCGGTACGACGAGCTTCCTGGTTGGCGCGCTCGACAGTCTCACGGGCCTCAGGAGATCTCGCACCTTCCGGTGGCGTTGGCGGAGGTTGGTAGTTGGGCATTGGCGGAATGTTGTTCGCCGTGGATCGCCGCCGCAAGCTAGAACTCCAGCTAGCAACGCGCTGGCGCTCAGCAGCCGCTGCAGCTTCAGCCTGTTCTTGGTCCTTCCGCGCTGCTTCCCTGTGCGCCTCCTCAGGCGACATCGTGATGCCCTCCACGAAGTTGTAGAACCGATCACCGTACTGTTCGGGGGGGAGGGCCGAGATCTGCGTCCTATCGCTGGTAAGACCCTTCCAAAAGTGCTCAATCTTTTTGATCATTCCGTACTACAATGGTCAGCTTAACTCATTTAACAATGCGGGCCAACTTACGTGAGTCAGACAGTCGATGACGCCCAGGTAGTAGATCTCTTCGGCGGGCGAGTTGTCCTCGTGGGTTGCCTGGAAACCGCCATCATCCTGGTTGAAGATGTAGTTTGAACGGCTGTGCCCCTCCTCAAGTTCATTGGGCATCTGGGTCGCCGCCTCGCCCATGGGTATCGGACGCTCGTGTCGAATCATCTGCCTCAGCTCCCTAGCCTTGCGCGCATTCTCCAACTTAGAGGGCGTGCGCAAGAGCACCGACGGAGGCTCGCCATCCTCCCCTGTGTTCTCGCCGCCCGGGTTGAATACCTGAAGCGTCTTGCCGCGGAGGTTCTCCTCGTTACCCCTGTTGAGATCGTGGATGCCGATGAGCAGAGAGTAGTCCATTATTTTGAGCTTCTTCATCAGTACCACGTCCCGCTGCAGCTGCTCCAGGAAGAGCTTCTTCTTCTGTATGCCGAGTTCAAGGTGGCGCTGTCGTCGCAGCCAGTTCAGATCCTTCAGCGTCGCTCGAGGGTTCTTGTCAAGGTCGTCTTCCTTATAGTCGCGGCCGATCGTAGATCCCTTCAAGTCGAACGTGGTGTGGATGTCGCGATGCGGAGGAAAGAGGTTGTTCATGACGACAAAGTGAATCTTCTTTCCGTATGGCATCTTGACTCTGTGCAGACCGTAGAACTGCGACAGCAGCGTGTTCGGGTTCTCGGTGACGTGGTGGTAGTAGTCCTTGAGGATCTTTCGCAGAAACTTGTGCTCGGCGTGGTGGATGGTCTTGATGATGTACTTGTAATCTCGGGAAAAGTAAAAGAAGCTGCCACTCTTTCCCGGGGACCCAAGCTCCGAAAGAATATACTTGCCCGTCAACGACATCAGGTAGTCGGCCGGATCGAGACGGAAGAGATTGCGCAGATGTCTGAAAACCCACGGGGCGTAATCCTTAAATTTGAAATCGTACTTCGCCGAGGGAACCATCTCATTGCCGGCGCTGCGAATGTTAGCGTATGAGCAAAGGCTAGGGCAAAAAAAACACGTACATGTCAAAAGTCGACTTTTGCTTCGCGTCGAAATCAGCATCCGTCAATGGGCGATCCAACTTCGCGTTCGTTCGAGAGACGGAGACACGAATGCCCGTCAACATGTTGTAGGCGGTCACCCAATTGGCGTGGTGCTCGTCCACCTTTGTTCCCACAAGTACCCTGTCGTCATCCTCCTCCTCTTTCCTCTTCCTCTTGCTCGCCCGCTTTTGCCTGTAGTGCTCCGCCCATCGCAGAGCATCATCATCCGGGACAATCTCGTCGCGGGGAGCATCGGATTGCATGGATCGGGTGTCTCTCCGCACCAAGTTCAGCGACGCCCTACGCACTCTTTGCGTGGTGCTCGTGTGAGAAGTGGGAGAGAAGCGGCCACTCGAGAATGCCGCGTCAGACCCATCCTTGGATCCGCGGTTGGACTGGGTGCCCGGAACCTCGAGAGTATGTCGGTGCTTGAGGCCAGGGTTTGGCGGTTGCAGCCCCGTCGATGTGGATGCATTAGGTGTCGCGCCGGCGGATTGGTATAGGGGCGGGGAGGAGAACCGTTGCGGCGATTGGGGGTTGTTGTGGCTGTTCAGATTGGGGGACAGAGATGAGGTGCTGACGGCGGTTGCCGGCGTCGTGTAACCGTTCGCATTGCTCTGGGAGGGGATCGGCGGGGGTGCGTAGTTGGGGCTGCTCGTTCCATTCGTCTTTATTGTGTGATCAATCGAGCCGGCGGCGGGGGATGCAATTGACGGGGGCGTCAGGTAGGCATCGGTAGAACTCGAGTTGTCTGTATCGGATGCGGGTTTCCTCACGACCTTGATTGGCGGCGGGGGCGCGGTGCGATCGGGCATGGCGATGGTCGCGCCATTTTGCAGCGGGTGCTTGTGGTTTCTGTAATCGGAGTGATTGTTTTGATAGTCGTGGCGGGAGTCGGTGTCGTGATAATCAAAGTCCTGGCCTCCTCCGGCCCCTGCCGAGCCGTTGGGCAACGAGTTCATGCTAGTCGGCCTCGTCCCATTCATCTGCGTGGGGATGGAATCAGAGACGTCGGAGGCGTGGGTTGACGACGTTGAGCTTTCGTCGAAACTATCATGGAGGTTGTTTGAGCGGGAGGGACGAAGGGGCAGGGAGTGGGTAAACCCATTAATTGGGTGCTGCTTGTGACCAGACAGGTCAAGCGTGTGGTTTGGGTCGAGATCCAGAACGTCCGAGTTTGGCGAGTAGATGGGGTCGTTCTCGCGGGTAAGATACGTGGGCATGGTCGGTCGGCCGGGGTTCGAGACGCTCGGGAGGACAGAGGGAGGGAGAGTAGGAGTGGAGGATGTGACGGGGGGTCAACGACTACTGCTATTGTGAGCGACGTCGTCTTTTGGTGTCTGTCCCTGGAGCGTCGTCGGGGGGTTGAATGAGGAGTTCGTGTGGTTGGCTTCGTTTACTAGTCGGCAGAGAAAAGGAAAAATGCTGAGCGAGACCTCAGCACATGCTTTGGAGACCTGAAAAACGGGAAGAAAGTAAAATGCAGAGGCGGCCGTTCGTAGGTATCGTTGGTCGGTTGGGTATCGTTGACAGTATTGTGTAGAGCAGAATGGGCGATGCGGTTATCGTGCCTGGCAGGATCGATTGCGAGAGGCCTCGTTCCGGGCAGAGGATCGGAGATTAGGGATGGGGATGGAAAGGTGCTCCCGACTGCGTCGCCGTCGTGCTCGTTCTCGCGGCTGGGGCAGAGTGGGCGACGATGGCAGCTGGAGCGGTGGTGGTGGTGAAGACGGAGCGGATTGAAAGTCGAGACGGAGGAGGACAAATCAATGGATCGGGCATGTCTCTGCGGCGAGGGTACGCATGGCTCCTTTGAGGTTGGTCGATGGGAGGAGCGAGTTGGCAGGTGGTGGTGGTTGCAGTGGTAGTAGTGTGGTGTGGTGGTTTGGTGAATGGGAAGGAAAAGCTGGGGGACAGAGGTTTTGACGATGAGCGCGCGTTGTTGCGTGGGTTACGAGAGACACTGAGCCAAGGATACAGGGGCAAGCGGCGCTGGGAGACAGGAACAGGACCCGGTGCGTCCACTGTGAGAGGCCGGGAGGAACCACTGAGGGCCACTGAAGGGCCGACGTGGGCGCTGGACGGGGAACGACGGGGCCAGCCCAGGGGCGGCAGAGGGAGACGGCAACGGTACGTACCGCCGATGTTCAGGTACCGATACAGCAGGAGAAGTGGAAGGTGCAGCACACAAGATGCAGAGAAGGCAGGAAGGAAGGGGTGGGCGGGCACCTGCCAGCAGACAGGACGGACAGGCAGGCAGGCAGGATACAGACACAGACAGCACACCTGCAGCTGCTGCAGCAGCAACAGCAGGAGGCAGGAGACCGCACGAAGACTGGACGGGACTGGGACTGGGACTGGGCGGGACAGACAGACAGCACAGGGCAGGCACAGGACACTCGACAGAACAGGCAGTGAGGGGCGGGGAAGAGGTATCTCTCCATATTAAACTAGCAGGGCGATACTTGTCGACCCGCAAAAAACCAAATGAAGGGCTAAATGGACGACCCTGACTGGCCACAGCGGAAAGGGCACTGGGCCGAACGAGGCTTGGCCGTCCACCCAGCGTCCCTTGAGTCTTTTTTCGGGGGGGCTGGAGATTGGGAAATGAGTCCATCGCCCATCCAATGTCACTCACTCCCGTCACTCACCACCACCACCACCGCCTTCCGCCATCGACCTTCCAGAAGCATTTCCTGTCCCCGTCTGCTGGAGGCCACCGTCTTCCCTCTCTCCCGAATACACGTATTCAGAGATGAGAGCTCCAGCAAGGTCATCTGTCATCATTTGGGGCCGCCCGGCACGCAAGCCAGCCGTCGTTTAGCCCGCCATCGTCAGCCCCCCGAAACGAAGCCAACCACCGCCAGCTCACACAAGACTTCACTAAGGTAGCAGCCAGTCTACAGACTACAGAGTACCTCTCTACCTCTCTACGGTATCGCCATCGCCCTTCGCTCTGGCCGGCGAAGCCAACGAGCACTGCACGTCCCGTGGCCAATCCCGTCCCGCCCAGCCCAGGCCAGACCCCAAGACGCCGTCAACGCCGTGTTTCCGGCCAACTGGGTCAAATTCGGACAAGCCCGCGCCCAATATTGACGAATACAGCAAATACAACACCCAAGCTGCCAAGCCTCGACTCGACGCAGCCCTGCGGCGGAAGCCCCTTGGATTCTTCTTTCAATGGAACCCACAAAGGCAGTCTCAGTATGAAAGACAAAAGTAGTACGCATACTGCGTACGCGACGCTATCAATGCCGCTTCTCGTCCCCGTTGTATTATGTAAAT
This sequence comes from Colletotrichum sp. SAR11_240, assembly GCA_025328625.1. Taxonomy (NCBI): domain Eukaryota; kingdom Fungi; phylum Ascomycota; class Sordariomycetes; order Glomerellales; family Glomerellaceae; genus Colletotrichum; species Colletotrichum sp. SAR11_240. Next base: position 24,200 of record JAKMXA010000528.1, read on the forward strand.
CTTCGGGGGCACCATCGCGCCGTTGAAGATCTGTACAAGGAAGGACTCGACGTCCACCGTCCAGTCCACATCAGATGGGCCGCCCTCCCCGCGTCGTGGTGCGCCGTACCTACATGCATATGCGGTTCCATCTTCATCATCTCTCACTGTCGCTATTCATAGCACACCATGCAGATACCGGCCCCGACCGCTACCTGCCAACTGCCATCGCTCACTCACTAAGAAGCCTCAGCCAACGGCTGCGACATTGTCTCCTGTTTTGGCTGCTCCCTCTCGCGGTCTATCGAGTTGGCGGCGGCGGCGGCACAGCGACCTCGCATGTCTTGCCCGTGGATGGGGGCACGTTTCTCATCTCTCTACTGCTCGAAATCACCCTCACTTCAATTATGCGCATCCCAGCAGCCCTCATCTCAATTCCCAAGAAACGTCTGAACATCAACCCCCCATCCCGCCCTCTACCTGAATCACCTTCACATGGGGCCTCAAAAAGGGAGCCGCAATCCCCCAACCCGCAATGCGTTGACGCGTGACACCTCCTATCCCTCGCCAATCCCATCACGTACGCACCTTAATATCAACGACCTGCATCCCGCCCCCTCAGAAGCCGGGCCCCTTCAACCCCTGCGCAGCTGGAAACTTCCTCCTGCATAGCGGGGACCCTCATTACCACTCTTTCTGGTGGTATCCGCCTGCACCCAGTATCCGTACCTTCGAACTCGAACCTCCTGTACCGATACCTCCGTTGCTCTTTGGCTGTCGCAGTCACTCCTGAATCCAACCAGTCAATAAATAAAGAACACATCAGGACTCGAAAATGCGGGAACGCATGCGTCAGTCTCGGGCCTCGAAAATAGCAACGAACCACCTTCACCAAGAAACCAAGACACAAATCTCCCGCAGCCAAACACACGACACACAAGTCACCAATCTCAAAGAAACGCAACAAGAACAACGACAATCCACAATCGAAATATCTCAGGTAAGCCGCAATCGCTAGCGCAGCCGCGGGGCACGGGGAACCCGAGCACCCCGTGGCCCGGCCGTTCGGTCGTCGTCCTTTTACCCTTTTCTAACAACTCACTTTTTTTCTTTCGAAGCTGGGTCCCGTCGAACCCGGCTTGAGGCTGTGAAATCTCTCCTTGCGAATCCTAAATTCCCTACCTGGCTGCCGGGACGCACAACATACATCCCAGGGGGGAAGGGGAGGAAGCTCCCACACCGGTCCGGTGAACGGTGAGCACCCCCAATGAAAACTTCATCCGAGCACCATACAGCATCAACCCGGCACCCTCAACAGGCACAATCATCGCATCCCTGACCGCGCAAAGAACCGCAGGGAGCGCTCCATTTCCGCAGCTCTTGTCACCAACAGAAAGGGAAAAAAAAAAAAAAAAAAAAAAAAAAAAAAAAAAAAAAAAAAAAAAAAAAAACACAAAAAAAAAAAAAAAAAAAAAAAAAGCAC
>JAKMXA010000529.1:0-25489 GCA_025328625.1 Colletotrichum sp. SAR11_240
GCGCCGGCGGGGGGGGGGGGGGGCCGGCGGGGGGTCCCGGTGGGGGGGGGGGGGGGGGGGGGGGGGGGGGGGGGTGTGGACCCGGAAACAGCAGCTCTGTGATTCGCTCGCTAGCGCTGAGTTTGGGGGACCACAGATACATGCCACCTGTGGACGTGCCTTCACAGTGCTCCCAGGGTCTCAGAGACAGCGACATGACTGACTTTTTCCCGGCTTCAGGACCGTACTGGCCTCGTCAATTTGCACCGTCCGTCATCGTGCCTTTGAAGCGACGTACCGGAAAATGTACCACAGTGTCCCCCTCCCCCTCCCCGTCCAAGGCCCCGTCGGCCCTGTCCTGCACCAACGGCCGTCATGTCTCCAAGAGAAACGGAAATGCGACGGGCGGATCATTCACCCCTAAGGGTATCGTCGACTTCATCGTCGCCATGCAGCGAGCTCCTCTTTGCGCCTCCATCGAGGTGGTTTTGTTCTGTCAACCCTAGTCCCCAAGAGTCAGAGACCGCTGATAGGAAAATAAAATCCAAAACCACAGCCAAGGGTTGATGAAATTTTCGTGAAGCGTGTGACGATGACTTCGACATGCGCGCACAAGGGGGCTTGGAAGAAGGGCCCGAGGGGAGCCAGTCAGCTGCCGCCGGAGGCAACCCGCCTACTGCAGTGAGGTACCTTACCTAGGTAGATACGCAGGTAATATGCCTTTTTACGCAAAAATACGCAGCACGCAGCGCAGCACTTGTTGACGAGAACCAGCAGCAGACCAGCCGCAGGACCTGTCCTCAGCCAACCTAACAATGAAGAAAGAAAGCAACAGTGACACAGACTGCCGTACTGCAAGTATTCGATACCGTGTCACTGCCAAGCGCAACCCTTCCCGCGCCTCGAGGCCCCTCCAAAAGCGCGGTCCATCAACGCGGGGTACGTACCGGTACATCCACGCCTGCCTCGTCTCGCTCCACTGGGGCTGTTTCTATCCTTGGATCACCTCAGTTGCTGAGGTGCTCGCTCGTGTGTCGAATACTCGCTGTTGCTCTCGCCCGCCCGCTGGAAAGCTCTTTGGCCGTCGCCTTCGCCGTCGCTTGTCGCTGTCGCCTGCCCGTAGCTCCTCGGCTCAAGGTGTGGTCGTGGTGGTGGCTGTGGCACCGGCCGTTCAGGCTCAATTCAAAGGCTCCAAAACCAAAGGCGACTTGACTGAGTTATTCCTGGGTCTGTCTCACTGACAGTCCGCGGTCAGTTTCCCTATCGTTCCAGAATCCAGACCGCCCATCGCCTGCCTGCCTGCGAGCGGCAGCCGCAGCCTACTGGAACTTTGGCTCACAGAAACGGCCGCTCATGAGTAAGATTTTCCACCACGCACTTGCATGCGCTTCGCTTGTTCGCGTTCCTTGTGTTTCGTCCCATGCCCGTCTCCAGTCTTGGTCTCCAGCAGATCTCATCTCGCCATTCCAGCTTCCAGACAAATCTCTAGTCAGGTCTTCCCGAGACAGCTTCCCAAACTTTAGCCTTTGTAGACAATGTTCGGCATGTACACAAAACGGACAACCGGCTCCGTCATCTCGGCCATTCCCCCGCGCTCAAGGCAGGACTAGACAGGCCTTGACCCTCGTCTGGCGGTTGTGAATACCCCGAGAGAGGAAGAGACCGTCGCTTGCACCTATGAAGGTTCCGCGCCGACGATCGCCTGGCTGTATTGCGACAACCTGCATATTCCTGGCGCTGAGTTCTCGGAGCATTGTGCGCTACCACTTGTTTTTGGGGGGTGTCGTGAGGTACCGAGACCTTGACTTCGTCCTTGGCCACGACCTTGACCTTGACCTTGACACCCCCCGCCAGAGGACCCTAGAAGACGAGACATCGTGGCCCAGCCACTCACAATCTCATCTTACCAGCACCGATATCGAATCGTCTCTTCATCGCACAAATCCTCTCATCCCGCCGCCTGGCGCAACTGTCGCCGCGGCGCACGCCGTGGTGCGCTAATTCTCCTTCCTCATCAATCTCCCACCCTTGCCATGGCTATGCCTGCTGGCGGCACAGGTAATCATCCTCTAGGAGTTGCTTCCTTCGTGCCGTCTCTTGTTGGTCAGATTGGAAGCTCCGGCCTCGCCCACCGACCGAGTGCGCGGCGTGTCGTTCCATCCAACATTGACCGCGTCCCGGCAGTGATATCTAGACAACCCTCTCAACGTTGACTGTCTTGCAGTTTGTGCGTCTCCGTTTGTGCGCCTGTAGCCCCTCGGTGGAGTTGAAAAACTGACCCTGAATGCGTTTAAAGGTATCTGTACTTCTGTGCGCATCTTGTGGCATCCCAATCAGGACCATTAAAACCCGTCGGTCACATCTCCTACTCAAAGCTATCGACACAAGTCGACCCATTTGTGATGCGGCGGCGAGGGGCAAAGGTGGGGTCGGTGTTGCTCCGGGCCAGACGTAGACACTCCGGAATCCAGACGTTAGATCTGGAAGTGTGGTCAGTGCGATGGCTTCGTTTGTCGGTATCCTGTGAGAGAAGCCGAGTTTACAACACGTCTCGAGTCATTTGGGGGGTTCAAGGGAACCCCGTATTGCGCGCTCACTCCGACAGCGGGAGGGCCATCTTCCCCAAACCTTCGGGAATCACTAGCAGCAGATAGGCCTTCCGGCCAATATTCGAGCTTCTTTTCGTCAGCGAACCCCCAAACTTGGTCTCCACGAAGCGACGACCATGTCGAAGCTATCTTCGGAGGCAGCGCCAATCCGCATGGGTATGGCCCTGCTGCCCTGCCGTGGCCCGTCTCCTGCAAGCCTTGAGTGAAATATCTGGCTGATATGCAGCCCCAAACGTCCAAGAGACTGCAGCATGCACAAAGCTGGAGTCGCCCAGCGCTCTAGGGGAAACCGCTGATTTGATGTTGCTGACCATATGGTCACCGAAGTAGATCAGGTCACCTTTTTGTTGCTCAAGTTCCTCGACAGGATCGAGATGCCGACCTGTCGTTGGTGATGTCGAGTCTCCAGTCAGTCATATCAACCACACATGCCCCTCCGATACGGCGGTATCAAGATGGGCTCCCACTCCCCCGCAAATCAGCACGCGACAGGGTAAGACCCGTACATCGTACGCGGCGGTATCTGTACCGCAGCACTCGCGGATAGACAATTACCCCCAACATTGTCATCCCAACATGCGCCTTGTGTCCGTCAACATTATCGGGCATCGTGTATCCTGGGATGCCGCTTGCCGTTGCCGCTCCCAGACGAAGTTCAAGTAAAACTTTGATGATTCCATTATGGAACTCGTTCTCCAGATGTGACCTGCAGGAGACCTCCATCCCGGGTGTCTCCAAACCATCAAGTGTGGGACGCTAGTGGATGGATGGCGCATTTTGCATTGCTGGCTTATCGTTGGGCGCTGATTGGTCGGAGCCCAAGTGCAGAATAATTGAATTCTCTCAAGAGCTGTTTCGGTTCCGTCTTCTCCTTAAAGACAGACATTAATCGCTCAAGAGGTCCTGATTGCTCGTTACGCTGTCGACTGCTAAGCACATTTACCTCTCTTGTCATTCGCAACTCCAGGTGACCTGCCACGATGCGCAGCTTCACGGGGTGTCGTTGGCCTCGGTGAAGTGTGTGACTGACCTGAGCTTACTTGGTGGAGAGCCGCGGTTGTGACATGGGGTCACTGCGAACCAGAAGTGCAGGCAAAGGTACCACCCATTTCGCCGCAGAAAAAAGGGTTGTCCACGGGCTAGTGCCGCAATGTTGGATTCTGGAAAATGTGGATGGAGCAGCCGTGTTGGGTTGGGCGCCGGCCCGGCGGGGAGGGGGTGAGAGTGGAATCGTGGATGGATGGATGGTATGTTGGCCGTCAATTTGATTGACCAGCACTGCAGAATCTGCCACTCTTTCCAGGGTCGCCGAGACCGGGCATGGAGCGGCAACGGCACCTCAGCGGCAGCGCTTTTGCGGACGGCTGGACGGCTGCCCCGACCGGACAAGACCGCGGTGTCCGTATCCCACATCGGCAATCGCCTCGACCGCCCCATACCGACCGATCCTTCCCTGCGGCCTCCCTGAACGTCAGTTCTGGGCTTGCTGGATGCGCAGCGCTTTCAACAACGACTGCTTTGTGTTGCGGCATTCTTTTTTCTTCCTTATCTCGAACGCATGCGAAAATTCGTCATTTCCCATCGTCCGAACTCTCCTGAACAACGAGGATTCGCCGGTCTCATCGCTGAGTGGTCGGCGTTGACACACAGTTATTGTCTGATTGGTCGGTGCCCACCCGCCACGATCGGGACTTGGCTGAACACTGCCGGGGCACCTGGGCGAGGGCATGCCAGGGACCCGATCGAGTCTCTCACGAGATCACAATGACGTCTTTGGGATAGTCGATTGGGTCCTCGACGTTCCAAAAGAGCGGCGATAACATCATGGCGACGGGTGTGACCTCGTGCAGGACCCAGAACGGCTGATGGAGGCAATTCGGAGGGCCTCGGCCGGGGGCATCGAGACCGCTTCCGTGACGTCGGCCGCGGTGTACGGTACGGCAAGCGTCGGACAGAATTCGATTGAACGTGGAGACAAAGTTGTCACAAATTCGGGGTCTCGTGTCGCTGGAACCAGCTGGGAGTCTTCTTTCAGGGGAATGCATCTCGGCGCGGCAAGCGCCACATGGAGAGACCGAAGGCACTGCGTACACAACAAGCCCGACCCGGCGGCATGCGCAAGCGTTGTTGGCTCAGGCGGCTTGGAGCTCAGAGGTCAGACTCATTGTCCAGGCTCGGGTCCGGCTGAGAGCCCACAGCAGGGCGCAGTCGACATCGTCAACTGAGGTGGGTTGAGTCAGACTCGTGTTCGGCCGGCGGCGGCTCTTGTTTATTTTCGGACCATTGTCCCGGGAAGAGCGGTGGGCGGACACTGCGATAAGGTAAAGTAAGGCTCGTCAGGAGGGTGTTCTGGATCTCCTAGGCACTGACCGGACTGGGGCTGCGTCTGACTTGTGATTCCGTGAGGGTGTTGCATTTGGAGAAAACAGTGGACTGTCGTCAGTGCGCAGATCTTTGTATGCACACTGTGGGGGAAATAGGGGTTGGCTGGGTGAATGGAAGCTGGAGCGGCAAGTGCAGCCTCCCGTACGCTTCGACGTCGCTGCTTCCTGCAGGAACTGCAGCGAACAGGTCACATGATGTTTTGGTGTCGAGGAAGCTGCAATGGAACATTTTCAGATCGGAAAGCACGATCATGCCTCCCGCTTGCCTCGCGCTTGCCTCGCGCTTTTTGTGTGCATGGACTGGACCTTCCGCGTGGATCGGAGTGACACTGCCCGGAAACACTGAGCTTGCCATCTTCGTGTTGTGACTGCCACTTTGCTACCTTACATTGTTATGATCCCATCCCGCCTTCGATGTCGCTGCAACTGGCCACTAACCAACAGATCATCGCCGGCTCCAGCAATGAATTGGACGGAGGGGGCTTTGGCTCGACATTCGAGAGGCCCAAGATGGAAGCCAGACGTCGCTCGCCAGCAGGAATACTTCGCAAAGGCCCGGGCTGGCAGACGCGAGACCTCAAAGCCCGATATCAACTCTATCTCGTTCTTCCAACGCCAGCCTCCCAATCCTCCAGCCCTACCCCAGAAAAGCTCCCAAGCGCATCACGCGCCCTCGGCGCCGCACGTTCAAAGTCAGCTGGGCTATCAGAGCAGTCAAAAACGATCTGGTTACCGGAGGGACTCGCAACAACTGCAGCGTGGAGATGGCCATGCCGGTGGCTTTGTCAGCGCCCGGTCTCATGCAACCGTGAACCAGAGTGCCAAGAGACAGCGCATGACAGATCCTGACGACGCCTTCGAGGCCAAGAGGCGCAGGCTCCTGAAAATTTCAGATTGGGCAGGTCTCAACATGCAAAAAACACTTTCCATGGAATTCCCAGTTCACGAAAATCGGGCTGGCCAGATGTGGAACTTTCACAAGAAACAAGACACGAGAGGTTATGGCCCTTTCATGGACAGAAATGGACATCCAGCACCGGCATCGAGAATACGCCTGCTTTCAAAACAGGGCAGCACGCACCGTCGAACTCCCAGCATACACATCAGAATCGGGAGCGACGTTCAGAATGGAGGATCAAGCCAATACACTATCAGCAGCCCTTGCAAGAGACTCTCCGGGAACAGGTCTCCGTCGAAAAGCAAACGTCGGTCAGGCTATGAATCGTCAGCTGGGTCTTAGGAAGCCTCGCGACTTCAGGCTGATCAGCCTGCAATGCAGAGACATTCTTCAGCCCATGACCGCCAGTCAGCCGTGCACGGGCTACGAAAGCATCGCGACTACCAGGACCATGACCATTTCGCTGTTGATGGGCTTCCGCAGCCATCTACTTCGAGACACTTTCGACGAGAGGGCAGTAGCCTACGAGTCGAGACTACGCCGTCCGTCGTGCATCAGCCAGTACCACGCAGAGTTAGTCAACTATTACTAAAGGACAGATCTGGTGTTCATATATCCGAGATCGAAAGCACTGCCGGGGAGATTGGGCAACGTCCTGCACCAGCCGTTGCTCCCTCAGAGATGAGAGAGGATCAGCGTTGGCAGAACATGCTCAAAGCGATGGAGGGGCATTCCGAGAATGTTAAAGAACAGCACCTTGACAAGTCTGGCGCCTATCCGCAAATCAGTCCTGGCATCAGCGAGTTACTACGCACGAGCACATCGTCAGATTCAAGCATGAAAGTGGGGGAGGGGCATGAGGCGAGACATGACGGCGACTCAATGAGCAACGATTCCGAAAGCACAAAGCCAGAAACGAGAGACCAAGTTATCTACGGACCAAGATTCGATTATCCACCTATGAGTACTTCTTCTGACATCCGACAGCCAGATTCCTGCCAAGGATCGAGTGAGGCAAATGGCCAGGCGCCTGTAGCGATCGAAAATGCACCGCAAAGCCACCATACGCCGGGTTCTTCCGGTTCTTTAATGCGTTCATCACCTCCCATGCAGCTTGCGACGGATCCAAGTTCGTCTCTCTGTGTCTATCCCGAAGAAGATAACCTCGATGAGCAGCCTGCGGATGGAGAGCCACGCATTACCATGCGCGCTTGTTCATCTGATGAAGACCCAAGCGACTTTGCACCCCATGCTAAAGGCTTGGGCAGGAACCGCGAGATCCGGGACGGCCAGTTGGCCAGCGAGAGGAAGTTGAACCTCGATGGTACTGCACAGCCTGACGAACTCAAGAAGCCTATTTTTGCGTCTCAGATCATCCTGCCGGAAGAGAACGAGCCTCCGCCAGTGGTTGACAAGGCGCAAAAGGAAGCAGAAGAGGAGGCTGCATGGCTGAACTTCATATTTGACGGTGATATCGACGATGCTGAAAATGCTGCATTTCAAGAGGCGGCGCATGAGGCAGCGCGAGTCATACGGCCTTCCAGCATTGTTTCCGAGATCTCGATCGATAATTCAACCACTTCAAGCTCAAGTCACCATGCGGAGACAGTGGCGACCTGTGGCACGTCGACGTTCCGGGCGGCAAACGGCAATGTCTTCTCCTCGAGGTTCTCTCCCGATCCACACTTCGGCCACTCTGCCAAACGGACCCCGTTTCCTCCAAAGTTCTCCTCAGATCCTGACTTGAAACTGTCGAGTGCTATTGCGGAAAGGAAGCATCAGACATATCACGATCACTCAGAGACTTACCGACACAGTATGCCATATAACGAGACATCAATGACAGGAGCTTCATCACATCCCGGTTACTCTTCACGCAACACCATTGACAACATGACTGATGGCGCTGCTTCGCAACTAACGATAGACAATGCCTCAATTATCGCCCAACCTCCTCAATCAGAGGCGAGCGAGGAAGCTGCTTTCACATTTACACAGCCCAAGAATTTCGTTGGCAGTCGAGTTGCCTCAGCAGTCCCAATGTCGATGATATTGCGCAGCAACAAGTCAAGCGCACCAAGGAAACCCAACAAAGGACGTAAGAAAAAGGGCCATCAGCCGCAGGCGAAGAGGTCTTGCCCACATAGAGATGGCAGCGCTTTTATTCGGGCTCTTCCCAATTACAACGATGATCCGATTGATGGTTCAGATGATTAATGAGGTGGATATCATGGTATCTGGGAAGGGCATCAGATTCAATTTTGGGACGCATGGCGTATCATGGCACTATGAAAGGCAGAAACACTTGCGTGGCATCCTTTGACATTCGTGGGATATCGACCGCTTTTGGGACCAGACCCTATCTATTCTAGACGAACTCATACATGTGCAATGCAAGGTTAACTTTTGCAATGGAATAAACAATCCCCAGAACATGTGCTTTTCTTCGGGCTCCACGCAGGCCCGGCAATCTGCCCAGCGGCACCCTCCGTCTTCGTCGTCTTCGTCATCTTCTTTCCACCCTGTCCGGGTAGTATTCAGCATAGAATACAGCTTTGCTGGATATCTCAACTACTCCACAAACATCACACATACCCCCTTTTTATATGTTCTCTTGCGCAAAGGTCGTCGAGTCCTGCCCCCCGTCAAGTCCGACGCCTAATCCAGCGCCACCACAGGCATTTGCCTTGCATCCAGCTAGCCCCAGTAAGCTCTCGGATGGTCTTCTTGACGGATGCGTCGACTTATCTGAGCCGGCATTGGATCGCCCAGGGAGCGAGCGACCCACGAGCCGCTACCGATGTGATGCATACCCGAGAAGGCTCGCGTAGGCACAACAGTCTACTCACGTACGAAGACTCTTCACGATTGGTAGTAGTGCGAGGGCCAGTGCATGTGGAAGAGCCAAGAAAGCTGATGTTGGAACAAGTCTATGTAACTGAGCACCGAAAAGTACATACATCGAAATTCTGCAGAAAGAAAGAAAAAAAGAATCCATCCCCAGGCCGGAGCAACGAAAAAAAACCAGATCCCTTTAACAAAACCCCTTGTGATGACAGCAGACTTCAGCGCCAGGCCGATGTCGAAAGCGACAACGCGGAACACAACCCCTGTTTTTCGTCGGTGGCCTTGCAACGGGAGACGCCTCCCGCAGATCCAGCTCGACTTTCGTTTTTTGGTCTCATGAAATCATGCGGTCTATCTTTTTTCAATGTGTGTGGTCATGGCCGGTCAGTCAAGCGCCTGGCTTAGAAGAAACCGAAGGCGCGGCCGTGGCGGCGCTGGTGGTGGGCCACGGCGGCCTCGCGCTTCTCCTCGGAGGAGCGCTTCTTGGCGGCGGGGGCCTCGGTGGGGACGACGGAGACGGTCGCGGTAAGGACGGAGGTGACGGCGGTGGGGCAGCTGGACGCGGTCACTGTCACCGTGACCGCGGACGGGCAGCTGCCCTCGTCGCCGACGCTGCCGCCGTTGCCGGAGCCAGAGCCGCCAGAACCGGAACCAGAGCCGCCGGAGCCAGAGCCGGAACCTCCAGAGCCGGCGCCAGCACTGGGGAGAGCGGATGCGATGGTGGTCGCAATGGCACCAGTTTGGGAGGGGCTGATGGTCACGACACCAGTCTTGTCGCCGAGGGTCACGGTGATGACAGAGACTTGGCCAGCGGGAGGAGCAGTGGGAGCGGGGGCGGTCACGTACACCGTGGTGACCTTGGGAGGCAGGCCGCTCTCAGCGGGGAGAGTAGAGACGACGGCGGAGGTGACCGGGGCAGTTCCGGAGGGGCCTGCGGTCGGCTGGAGGGTGATGGTGACCAGAGACACGACGGGAGAGCCCGAGGGAGGAGCGAGGGTCATCGAGATGACAGATGTAACCGGCTCGGAGGCGGCGGGGGCAGAGGGAGCAGCGGCGGGAACAGTGGCGGTGACGTAGACAGTCGAAACCACAGGCTCTCCTCCAGGAGTGATGGCGGGAAGGGTAGAGACAACGGCGGAAGTAACGACGGAACCTTGGTCAGAGACGCCGGGCTCGTTGGTGGGAGCGGGAGGCTGGCCAGTAACGAAGATGGTAGTGACCTTGGGGGGCTGGCCGCTCTCAGCAGGGAGAGTAGAGACGACAGCGGAGGTGGCAGCGGAACCGACAGCCTCAGAAGCGGCGCCACCCTCGATAGTCTTGGTGATGTACACAGTCGACACAATCTGTCCGCCAGTGGCATCGGGAACAGTAGTAACGACAGCAGAGGTGGTAACGACGGCAGAGCTGGCCACAGCATCGGCGGAGCTAACGGCGGTACCCTCGGGGGCAGAAGGAGGGCCACCAGCAGAGCGAGTGACGAAGATGGTGCTCACAACGGGCTCGCCTCCAGGGGTGACGGCGGGAAGAGTGCTAACCACGGCAGAGGTAACGACGGAGCCCTGGTCGGAGACGGGAGGCTGGGGCTCGTTGGAAGGAGCGGGTCCGCCAGCAGAGCGAGTGACATAGATGGTGGAAACGATCTGGCCTCCAGTGGCGTCAGGAACGGTGGTGACGACGGCAGAGGTCGTGAGGGAACCGACAGCCTCAGAGGCAGAGCCAACAGCCTCAGAAGCAGCAGGGACCTCAGCAGAGCGAGTGACGAAAATCGTAGAGACAACCTGGCCGCCGGTGGCGTCGGGGACGGTGGTAACGACAGCAGAGGTGGTGAGAGCAACGGAGCTGGCGACGGCGTCGGCGGAGCTGACAGCGGTACCCTCAGGGCCAGAGGGGGGAACACCACCAGCAGAGCGAGTGACGAAAATGGTGGAGACGACTTGGCCTCCGGTGGCATCAGGAACGGTCGTCTCGATGGCAGTGGTCTCAACGGCGGCAGTGGTCTCGGGGACGGCGGCAGTCTGAGAGGGAGCGGCGGTCAAGGAGACGAAGGTGACACCGCCGGTACCGACAGTGGCGCCAGCATCAGGAGGCAGAGTGGTAGTCGCGATAACGGAGCCACCATCAACGGGAGGAACAGTGCCGGAGGGAGGGACGACAACAGTCTGGGTCAGGGTGACAGGGACGGAAACAGTGACAGTCGTCTGCTCATTGGCGGCGTTGTTGCAAGCAACAAGCTGGGTCTGGCACTGGGTAACGGCGAAGTTCTGACCGGCGACGCTCTGGCACTGGGTGAACTGCATGTTGCAAGCGGCCTTGCAAGCAGACTGGAACTGGCCGAACTGCTGGCCTCCGACCTGGAAACCGCCCTGCTCGCCTTGCTGAACAGCAGGAGGAGCGCCACCGAGACCAGAGATGAAGTTGAAGAAGGTTTGCTGGGAGATGATGATGATCTTGGGCTGCTCAATGATGGTCACAGGGCTGGCCGTGACGGTGCGCTCGGTTGTGATAACATCGGTGACAGTGACATTGTTGTCGTTCGTGGAGGTAACGGTGGCGACCTCAGTGAGGGTCGTGACGGCGGGGACCGCCGGGGCCGAAGTGTTGAGGAAGATGCCCGTGGGCGCAGCGGAGGCGACCGCATCACCGGTGCCGGTCGAGATGCGCGGCGGGATGCTGATGCTGCTGAGGATCGGCGACGGCTCAGCTTGACGCTTCTGCTTGGCGAGGCCAAGCTCTGCCAACAGGCAGACGAGAACGGCGGATTTGAGCAACATGGCGAATGATCGTGAGAAGTCGAAGAAGAGCGGTTTGCTAAGTGGTTGAAAGTTGGATCGGTTTGTTGGGAAGGAATGGACTGAAGCAAGGGCCCTTCAAGGGTTTGACGGGCGACTAGCACCTGGAAGAGAATGACAAAGTTCAAAAAACTGAACGGGAAAAGAAAGAACTGGCAAGAATGTACCAAATGATGGAGAGCTGAGGCTGCTGAGGCAAGAAAGAAACCTCGTCGAGAAACGGGAAGGACGACCATCTTTAAAAGCATATGGCTCCCAGTCCAGCCGGAGGAGGCTCTCCCATGCCAAGGGCCGTCGACCCTTCGATGGATCGGGCATGCCTCCTGACCCAAGCCTGCTGGCCTGCTAGCTAGCTGTAGGACGGGTCAACCATCGCTTTGGGTTAGCCATCGTGAGACGTTCGGGCAGAGAGCGGGCAGGCGGCGGGGCCGGGGTAGGGGGATGAGCTTATCGTCGTCTGGTGTTTACGATTCCAAGAGAGGGGTGGTGGAGGGGAGTGGAGGCGCGAGACTGGGGGCGCGAACGGAGTTTTTGCCCTGGCAGGATCGATTGAGGGATTGGTAGAGCAGGCTGGTGGTTTGGCGTACATGAGTGTTTCCCGAACAGTCGATGTGAAGGCTGAAGGCGGTGGTGGCTGGAATGACGGGGGTCGACGGAGGAGGTCCAAGGATGAGCGGGGATGTGCCTCAATGTCTGTGGGTTCCTCGGCGGAGAGGGTGCGTAAAAGGCATAGTCAGGCCGAATGGCAGGGCCTATATCAGACTTAGCAGAATGCGCGTCTCCTCTGCAGTTGCGGTGGTGTTGGAGCGGAGCTCAATAAGTGAGTTTATGGGACGGTGATGAGATGCCGTGCAGAATGCAACGGTGACTGTAGATCCAAATGTTGAATCGAAGCCACAACGACGACGACTTCGATCGTGTTGACTGCATGCACGGTTGGCATTTGCAACTTTGCAAATGATCGTCCCGTAGCGTTCCCGTAAAGATCGACGACCGTCAACCGCTCTCTCTCATGCCGTCCCTTTCTCCTCCCTTTTTTTCTCCGAGCCGTGTCTGTAGAAACCCCACCCCAAAGAGACTATTTCAACAGTCCAAACAAGGCAGGCAGAGACCTCGTTTGGTCGGGAGAAACGGTGGCGAAATGTGGGCTTGCTGGAAAAGCAAACATGGGATCAGGGAAGGAGAACCCGAGCAAAGACTTCTTTGGCCAGGGGAAGCGGTTCAGCGTCTGATGTTGTGATCCAATAGCATCAAGCTTGAAAGAAAGCTCTGCGGGCATGCGCATAGCAGTCCAAGGAGGCGGCCTGGCAGCAGGAGATGTCGAATGGAGGCTCAGGGGCAGCGGGGTGGAGGAGGTGAGGTTCACTTTGAGTGCCCAGAAGAAGGGGGTTCGATGGTTCAGGAACCAACTGACGTCGGGATGGTGCCGGTCGGGGATGCGCATGATTTTCGAGATCAGTGAGGATCACTCGGAGAATTAGAGCCAATCGGGAGACACTTTGCAGGGCGCTAGTGAGGTCCGCTCTGCAGTCTTGAACATCTAATGCCCGCCAGAGACCCACTTGGCGAGTTTGAAGATGGCAGCGGCCTTCTTGCCCTTCTTGCCCGTCGCAGCTGCTTTCTCTTCATCCCAAACATGGTTCGCCCCCTTGACCCGGCTGTTCCTGTTTCAGCTGATCTTCCAAAGGGGAAACTCAGCCTCGTCCCAACTCCCCTTTCTGTGGCTTCTCGCCTGCAGCGTTCCAGCGAACACGGCGAACTGGCCCAGGCCCCTTGTCGCTTGCTTGGTCGACATCCACCCCGAGCCACCTTGCGATCCCCGTTCCTCGATTTTTTCACCGAACGACCCCAGATCACGTGTCCCTTCTTCTCCTGAATCCAGGCCGCGGTTTTTCTCGGCCGGTCGATGAGGGCTGCTCCAATCCTTCCACGGCCGTCCGATTCTTCCATCTGATGTCATGTCGTCCGACGCCCTGGTCCCTGAACCCCTGCACCGGTTTCACAAAGGCTAATTGCAGGAGTCGTCTTTCGTGCAGACTTGGGACGACAGTGGACTGCACGCCACCCAGCCCTTGCCTTCCTTTCGTGATTTCTCCGATTGTCATAACACCGATCCTGAGGAATAGCATAGTCGTCCCGCCGGGGCGAGGTCATATCCAAGAGTCGCACTCAATAACCTGCTCTCGAGCCTCTTCTCTCTCTTGTGTCTTAAGGGCATGGTTCGTTGTTTTGCGGCATATGTTCGCGGAGATTATCCATTGCAACCTCTCCCATGAACCCCCTCACGCCGAAACTTGGCTCATCGACCGCGCGGGCAGCCAGACGAACTTTCTGCCCTCCCAACCCAGCTCTCTTATGATCAGCACGATGCTGCTATGATCCGCGACACGTCAGTGAATAAGGTCTGGCTTGTGCGACCCATGCGGGAGATCGCAGCAGCACCCCGATCCACCACCCACCACCACCAGCAGCACCCCTCGGTTTCGACGGTCTTCCCTTGTCTAAACAATTGATTGTTTAAGATTGCGGAAGGGGCCATCAAGCATTTGGATGAGACTGCTCTTGTAGCATCATCCCCGAAGAGGTATGTAGCTCACCAACGGTATAGACTCTTCTCGGCCTCCGCGAGAGGGCGTGGACTACGAATCCCTCCTCTTGGCGGTCCATCACGTCGACTTCTCATGGTGAACAACACCTGAGGTTTTCTTCCTTCTTCTCCCTGAGAATACGACTTCTGCCGGGCTCTTGGCGAGTACCCATCCGTGGAGCCGCTTTTCGCCCTGGGATCTGTCCCGATCCGGCTGCATTGCGCGTCGGCAACCTGGCAACTCATCGACCTCCTCAAAATGCATGCATACCGAAGCGCCGATGGGTCTCTTTCACTATTGCTTTTCATTTGAGGTTATTGGCTTTAGAGTGCTAGTCGAACCAAAGCTGCATGTTCTCTCATGTCATACTCCTGAAGATAACCCGCTGCCGCCGACACAGGGTTACATCTTGCTGTCGCCGCCCCTCGATCGCCTGCGCTAGTGCTCAGGACTCAGGACTCACTCCCCCGCCAATATCTGCCCAATAGCTTGGATGAACTACACTGGACCTTCAGACAAACTCTGCTTCATCTGAACCTGCAAATACCCTGATGGCAATAGTGTTAGCGGGCTGCGGGCTGCAGGGTCCCTTGATGTTGGCAGGGCTCGTGGTGCAACGGCAGAGCCAGCACCGCCTTGAAGGCACCAAATCTCCTTCCTTCACTTCCATCACAGGCCGTTTTGTTCCAGCCCGTTTGTGGAAACGAGACGGCGGCGCCTAGCCCAAACGTCATGCGACCGCCACCGTCAGATTTAGCAGCACAGGAGATTCGTCCAGACCGCGGGACCGAACGAACGCCCCCCTCAAAACGCCCTTGGAGCCATCAGTCAGCCATTCAGGAAAGCCACACTTTGATTTGAGGACGCTCCCATCCTCTGGCTGGAAGGTGTCCCGCCCTGCTGCCAACGCTCGGGGAGTTTATCGATAGAGCATAAACTAAGAACTGGGGTCGCCGCTGCGCCCTCCGACGATCCGGTCTGGAACAGTTTTCTTCTTCGTGTGAGGGGGTTTTCCGGGGTTACCTACACAGCCTGCCTCTCCTACATCGCTACTCCCCTTCCCGTCCCACTGGATACGTCATGTTGGAGGGTTGATGTCGTGATCATCATTTTACATGGCCGGCACTGAATAACTGCGGTGCCGCTTGGTGCTCGAACTGATACAAGCCACAGCTTCTCGAAATGGCTCATCTCATCAGCAGCTCTTACATCTGGGGTGAGCGTTCTGGTGCGTTATTTCTTATTCAGTGTCAGCTACTTTCTTCCGCTTGAGTCAAGTCAAGTGTCACGATCTTCCTTGCTACCCTCACCTTCCTTGTTATCCCCAGATACCTTGCTGCCCCTGCTATCGCCGTTGTCACGATCATTGCCGTCGTTCTCCGTCATCTTCGGTCTCACCGTCCTCCTTGCTCTGCTTCACTATTGCTGTAGCTAGCACTGCCATTCTTGCACGGAGCTTCACGAATCAGTGCCAACGGCTTGCTGTTTAAGATCCTTCCCAGTAACGCATGGAGCGGTCTGCAATGAACCCTAGTAGTCTTCTCAACAGCCTGGCCGTGTAATAGATACACGGCCCGACTTGCTGCCAAGTAGCCACAAACGTAGCTACAGAGAAATATCTCACCGCCGGCATCGTCAGTAATGGGAAACCATAACATGACCAACAAGTAAATCATGAATCACCATCGTCATGGTTTCTGGCCGGTTTCGGTATGTGGGTGGTCCCCCGCCCAACATGTAGCTCGGGATTCTGCATCGACCACACCGAACCTACCTAGGCCAGGGGGTCGACGTATATCGCTCATCGTAGGCTAAGCATAAAAAGCATACCAATGCTTGTCGACGACTTTAACATGAAACTGCCGAATTCTGCGGTCCACCTGAAGCTAGTGTTTTCTCATGATGATTCTGGAGAGGAGCACGAGAAAGGCTGTGGGCTTGGCAGCACAGCCTCTGGAACTTTTTGACGCTGTATTGACTTCAAAATTGGAGCACCCAGAAACACCGCCCATACATGCTGTATCTTGCGCCAGAACTTGGGAAGGGTTGTTGCCGGGTTGCCCAGATGTGTGGGATTCAGGATTGCGTTCGTAACGGTTGCAGTCTAAGACAATCGTGGGTACTGTACGTGCGTCGGGACCCTTCGTTCGCTGGAAAAGCCATGCATTCTTCAGACGGATGAAATGACAGTCTGAATCAAAGCTGTGTAGCTTAACTTCGCTGTTCTTGCTCCTATCCTGTAGGCCCAATCTGGTGGCCAGTACGGGAAGCCATGTATTACAAGGTAGCGTCGCAAAGTCACATCAACTATCCCAGGGTCATTGAAAGTCCTCATTCGCAAGGGACTGGTCTTTAAAACAAGCGTATCAATGTTCATTAACAATCAATGCATTTGCGTAGTGTCGATCAAGCAACACGGTGGTGCTGCAGGCCTGAAACTGCGCAGATACTCCCACATGTGTTGAATCTTGAATCAAGTCCTGGCTTCCCATCGAGGCTCAGGTTTGAACTCGAAAAGAACTCGGGGGTGGTTGAGACAGAAAGTCTCACTCGATGACATCGTACTAACTGGATATCTCTCGTCGATCATTAACGTGTGGTTACATAGGGATGATTGACTTTGTTCAGACGGGACAGGGAAGAATAGACTCATCAGATCCATGCTGAAATTATTCACCAAAGTGATGCCTATTTAAAACCCAATGGTGCGCTCAACTTCTCATCCCAAAAGCCAATAAATGTGGTAGTTGCAGTGTCTGGCGTTTTAAGATACAATAAACTTACTTCACAGGTTTTGCCAAAGACCGACCCCAAAAGTGCAGACTTGACGATGAAGCAACATCGTTAGAATACGTTTCGTAATACACCAACAACAAACGAGAAGCGCGCGTCAATGAAGGACAGACGCAGACGAAAACCAGGTCGGTCAAGAATGTGTGCAGTAATGCTTAGAAAATATCGTTTCATGACTTCACTGTCATGATATCGAATTTCACGGGAAGGGCATGGAAAAGGTTTGTTGCCGCGATGAACAACAGACCAACCCAACGGATCAATTCGTAAGTTTAGACTGCTAGATGCCCCAGAGGTAGCTGAAAACTTTGCCCCGATGGTACTGGAGCTCTTGCACGGTACTATGAAGCAGGCAATTCAGCGAAGGCAGAGAAGTTAGGCAAAGAATATTCCAGTCTCGTTTCTCGACGAATCGCATCTCCTCCTTCAGCGCAATAGTAGGCGTCTTGTTTGATACAGAGAGTCTCATTTTCGTCCAACTTCACTCTCTCTTATTTAGCAACTGTAAGTTTTGCCTCGTGCCGCATTGGAGTCCTTCACTGTGGTTTTTCACCGATTATTGTCGGAGAATTATTCACATCGGCCAGGACATTTCATCATCTCGTCGCAGTAGACAGGGCTATACGTGTAAGACGACATGAAGTGGCGTTTATCGTCCCTCATTGAAAGACTCGAGCTGATAGCATGACGTCCGCTGAATGCGTTTTCAGAAGGCACTTCAAGCCTTCACTTGCAGATGTGACATCGGTCGTCATCATCATTCATCACATGTAATATGAATAACATTACAGAACTGAAGGAAAACAGATGTCGGATATGTTGTTTGAGAGGCCGTATCGTCCAAATGACTGGGCAAGATGATAGTTTCCTTCTCGTGGATGGCTCTCCACTAAATATATCAGTACCACTCGGGAGAACTCCGATCCCATTGTGAGTGAGGGTCTCATCTCAAAATAACTTGAATACTTCAATTTATACAGACTCCTGGTAAGGCTGCACTGGGCTTAGTCGCCGAGTGGGAAAAGCATGAAATGTGCCTTTAGACGCTCACCAAGGATGAAGAGATGAAGACCAGAGAAGTAACCCGCCCTTGCTATTCTCTCTAAATGCTATAAATGGGAAGATTAAGCACCCTAGACAATAGTCGTAAGTGGTGGAGTTTACTGCTTCTCAGTGTCTAGTGGCTTCTCATTTAGCAACTCACAACTAGGCCACGAAGCCAGTGAAGAGAAAGATGGTATTTGCAGAGCCGAACAGAATGCACATTTTCAAGGGTCTAAAAACAGTGAACTTCATGGATATTACTGTTTTAAAGTCTTTTGACCTAATTAAGTTGAATTCCTAGCGAACACTTAGCACGCTATGCGCAGCTTGTGTTGACGATTGAGGTTGGCTAATCCGCACTTACACGCGGCGCTCGGCCGTCAAGGTCTCCACAACAACATGCGGGTCCTGCATGAGCCCTCATTCCACGCCACTCGTCAACGCAGAACGCGATCCACTATCCTCGATAGTCTAGTGGTGAGGATATCGGCTTGTCATTCACACGATTCGCCGGGGACCGGGGTTCAATTCCCCGTCGAGGAGTTTGTCTTTTGCTTTTTACTGTTTTTGCTTTAATGAATTATAGTGAAAATTGCGCGCACGCAAGGTATTGTGGGGATTTTGCTGTTTGCGTATGCCGATTACCTTGTGGCTTCTGACGAAGTGAACAAATGCTTATAGTGTCTACGCCTTGTGACTTTAATGATGGCCGCTCTTAAAAGCAACCTTTTCTTCTTTTGCCCAGAAGATCGATCCTCTGAGGAAATAATTTGTGTGTGTGTGTCAGTAATCTGCGGCGTGGCGCTGATGGCTGGATCCCCATACGGCGCCTTCTCGCCTTCCCATTACATACCTACGTCGTGGGCTCTTGTTTCTATGTCGTAGTTACGCCCCTCTGTCTTCGTATTATTTCCATCAGGTATACGGTGACGAGGGTTTCAAAGAACTCATTGCCGCTTGTAAGCAACTTGGCAATTTCCACAGGATACTGAGTCTCGAGGTGGAATGCTACGGATGGCGATAACCTCGAAGGACAGAACGGACAGCCCGTCGCTAATCACAAACATCACCCTCTCTTCTGATTTGCTCTGATGAGGCAAACATCTAAGTTATGGTCCTTATAAACATTTTGTTTTTATCATCCTGTACATGTATGAACAGAAGGCCTAACGATAAAAAGCAGTAATGATAGAAACAGTCTTGTCAACAGCAATGAGGTATTCTCACTGTGTTGGTTTTTCAAAAGCCAGTGGGCACGAGGCAGAGGGGAAACTGTCCTACAACAACAAATCTGGCGATGCCGGCGCAATCACTGCTGATTCACAAAATAAGATTGTGACGGTGTTTTCCACTGTCGTCCCCGGGCCATCATCTGCGTATCACTATTCGTACTATGGTGTCCGCACTTTTTCCAAATACAGGATTCTAATGCTTGCTACTTCTTACTCGCAAGAAATTTCTTGAATCTTTCCAGCACTGTATCTGATCCGATCAGCTTGCAGCTGAGGTAGGCGAGTAGGCTGATGGCTGCCCTGCGTTTGAGAGTTTGCACCGTCTCCTTGCGCCCTCTTGCTAAGGTTGAAGCCAGAAAACGGGGAGGATCGCCAGCAGGGAGGAACACGTAATCCGTCATGAGGGGGACCATATACCAAGGATAGGCTGCAGCTTTCAAAATCTTAGCGGCCTTGCGCGCCAAAAGTTCGATGACAACGGTACAGACGCGTGGGGCAAGGACAAACAGAAGCACGACCCTGTTGATACCACTGTGCCCTCGCATATGATATCGAAGCCACCATGGAAGCTGCCGCGAGAGGCTTCGGATGTCATCCTGCGGCCTTAGTTTAAGGCTTACGTCGACGAAGATAACAGGTTTTCCAAAGCAGTCCTGAACATCAACGCGTGTGGAGAAAACGCCGTATGCTGTGTAGATGGTCGACATTATTCCGCAATCCGGCCATTGGTCGAAATGAGTTCTTTTCGCTTCTTCCAAAATTCTTGACAGATTTTCAGACTTGAGTGGACGGGTGGAATCCCATATGCCCGGCCATTGATCCTCTAGCCTGTCAAGGTCGATGAGACCAGACATTTCCAAAGGGCAAGGCCAATCGTAACTTTTGGCTGATTGTCTTTGCGATACGACAACAAGAATCAACCTTGATTTGACAGAGATTTGATCACCCAGCAGTAGAGCGCCTCCTGTCAATTTGTCATCCCGGCCGTCGCTCTGTAGAATGATTTCTGAATCACGTTCCATGGTGCCATTTTCACCCCACGCATGCAGGATTTCGATGTCCTCTGGTAGGTTTCGTATCATGATGGCGTAGTCCCTGCCTGTTTCCCGCCGCATAGCGTAATCGCCGTATTCCAGAGCGTAAAGTTCTGTGGGCCGAAACTTCAGCAGAAGCCGATAGTCTACGAGTACCAGCGGAAGTTTGGCCCGTACGTAAAATCCTTCGGGTGTCCGCCTCAGCGACAATGCCACGACGCTGGCGGGGGCGCATTTGTCTTGACATTGCAGGAAAGCACGCGGATAGATTTCGGAGGGTCCGATTGCGAGTTCTAACCTCAGTCCTTTATTCGTTATGAGCGAGTGAAGCGTCGGTTTGCCAATATTGATGCGTTCAATGCTTTGGCAAGTCGAGAACGCAGACGGGGAGGTGGCGAAAAGGCCAGCATATTCTCGATTACGGAGGTAATAGTCCGAAAACCAGTCTTCGCCACCAGCGCCAGACTGTTTTGTTTTGAGCCCCTCAAAGTTCCAGGCCAATATAGACTGGTCATCTGAACTCATCAAAATCTGCTCCTGGAGGCGCAGGAATGCCTTGGACCCTTCACCGTAGAGCAGTGGCATATTGATGTCGAATATGCCCAGAAGGCAATAGGCAATGTCTTCCACGCGGGTCGTTCGTCTATTCGAGGCCCAACTCATTCTTTGTGCGATGCTTGCTGAGTAGAGACTTGTTCTCCGAGACACGCGTATTGCCGTAGACGTATCGGTTGCCGAAAAGTTCTTGCTGTCCTTCTGCCCTTCAGGCGTGCGTAGAAATGATGCCTCAATGCCAGCGATGCTGCTGACCAGGTTGGCCATTTGATTCCGGGTAGCAAACCGCGTCCAATCGGAGAATATGAAGGTGAGTTTTGACGGTGCGAGAAGCTCCTGTAGGGTCCACCCCCGAGTGAACCAGCGGCTGTTGCGAAATACATTTTCCCGCGCGTCTACCCCAAGACCAGATGGAACATCCTCCAAGTATGTGTAGCACACTTGAGATCGCTCGTACCAGCTCATCATGGAATTGATAGCTTCGGTAAGCTCAGCACTGCTAGTCTTATCGATGCAGCACGTGTCGATCCATACATGATGAAGCTTGTCCTCGAGAGCCAACTGGGCAGTCCTCTCTATTTTAGTCCATCCTGACTTGTTGCGAGCTTTCTGGGCCGAGAACTCCTGAAACGTGACTTCTTGCCCCTCTGTCCAAGTGTGTGAAAGGATTGCATACTTTGGAATTCCTTCACCAAAGAACTCTTCGAGCTGCAGTGTCCTAGCGTTGACAAGTCGCATCTTGGTATCAGTATCTGTGGCTGGCCGTAAAGATATCGAGCAGAAAATCGATGGAAGCCGATCTGAGACTTGGGTTGGGCTGAAGACATAAGAGCCCGACTGCTTATTATGCGAATAAGAAGCGCTGAGGGCGGAAATTCTGCTCAGGAGCTGAGCTATGATACTCCAATCATGTTGTTGTCTGCCCACTTATAATGTGAAATACAGAGGGCACTCAATACCAATGGTAAGTAGAACTTTCTGAGCTGGCATCATCGAGGCTGAAGGCCCACATGAGGCTCCGATACGAGCGCCCACTGCCTGTACTCTTACCTTTATGTGATGGATCATATTCACACTTGGTCTGCTTGAACCACAGAGAACCGACAGAGGATTTAAGGGCTGTGCTATGATCTGGCATCAAGATCTTTCAGTGCAGAAATCTCATTGGATTCCCCATCAAGTAATGTACCAGTGTATTGAGCTTCAAGTAGGTCGGTTGTCGAACTTCTGGGTGATTTGGGGAGATGACCACTTTTGACTTCAGAATTGGGCAGACGAGAATGTTGTGCAGCTGAGCGAACCCCGTTTAAGCATGCCAAAAGCGGTATTTCATTGAAAAACAGACCGAGTGTTTTCCTGAGACAACATGGTCTCTAATATGTGGTTTCCAAAAACTTATGAAACTGTTGTGAGTCCGGCGTATCATCATTCCTGTCTGGGAGACGATGACAAAAATCACAGGAAATATGGTCGAAATCGGGCGGTAGAACTAAATCATCGGCACGCCAAGGCTTTCGAGGCAAAAACAACCGACCGGAGCAAGTGAAGGCTCGCCGCAGTATGAGCATCCGCCTATCGCAACGATGTCGAGCCAATGAAGCAAATACCAGAGTCTCAAGCCACGATGTAGACCGGACGCAGGCAACTGGAGCCTCACAGCCTCAGTGAGGCCTCGGGATCTCTGGAAGCAAGAACAGTGACTGGCGAATCAGACAACGATGGCCAGGCTGCAGGTCGCAGGTAAGTGCCGGCTGTACTAAATGCTGCATGCAGTGCAGGAAAACCAGACGGGTGGGCAACGCGTTGTTGCCGCTTCTTCTGAATGGTAAGCAAACCTTGAAAAGCCGCCCTTAATGCAGGCAATTAAGAGAGGAATTCCTGGCAGATCTCGGGGAACCAGAACCACCCAGCGCGCAGAGCAAGTTGGAAGTTGGCTGCGGCTGTCGTGGCCGACACGAACAGGTCGCATCCCAACATGCGATGACTCTGAAGTCGGACGTAAGTTCGAATGGTCTTCCATCTGCATCTCTGCAACTGTGTCTTCGCCATGGACCACGAGGACAGCGCAGCAGCCGCAGCAGGTGGTTTGGTGGAGCTGTATTCTTCGCGCTTCCCGAGGGGTTCCAGCGGCGGAATCTGGACATGCAGGCGGGCGGTTTTATTGGGCGCATCTGCGAGTGCCCCTCTGTACCATGACGACACCAAGCTGCGACGGAGCGGGGCGCATCTTCCCGGGGTTCAAACAGTGCGATGCATCTTTGAAGCGTGCCGCCGCGGGAGCCGTCTGAACTGTCAAATCGTTAGCTTGGCCTCTTCCAGAAGCAATAAGCACAGGCCTATTCCGCCAGAATAAGATCCAGGAATGGAGTCAAGACTCGACTCGGTCGGTTTGAAGAAGTACTGAGTCGCGAGCCTCTCCAGCACAATGGCGGGGTGATTCTCTGAGACTGTGACCAGCTGTCATGAGCGACAGGGATGGGGGCGGATGACAAGGCCGGTCGGGGTGTCACGGCCTGTCACTGCCCTGGACCGCCCACCCTCTCAGCATCGGATGGCGTGCCGCAGTAAATCTGCCTGGTCACAAGGCTGCCTTGGCCGTGATTTTCGATGCCGGGGATGCTGCTGTTCTTTTTTGTTGGGGAAGGTTGCTGACGGACGGGCGAGAGAGGTATTATTTGCATGTCTCGCCCGTGGTCAGTTTCGGTGATGGCAGTTGGACGACATGAACTAGCGTTGGGTGCTTTTTTTTCCCAAGGTGGATTCGGGTTGGTCAGTACAAATGACGTAATGGTTTTGCTGTGCGAGCATTCGACTCTCCTTCGAGGCTGTCGGGGGGAGATGATAAATGACGGTCAGCAGCCAGGCTAGGCAGGCTACGTGAGCTAGAAGGCCATGGACAGGTACTGTTAATAGCGTCCAGTGTCTGTTGAAGCAAGGAGTCGACGCAATAGTGCAGAAATGCGACTTTGGCTGGCAAAGAAAGGCCGGAGCGAACCAAGAAAAGAGGTGAGTGTTTGGAGTTGGGTGAAGGGTGGATGGAAATAGCCCAGCTAGAACACGGTTGAACATGGGTTGCGGGTGGTTGGAGCAGCAGCGACATGGAACACCCTTCCAGATGCAGCCTTTTAGTCGTATTGACTACGGGCAAACCTTGGCCGGACGGCGAGAACAGGCGGGATGGGAAGGAAGGGAAGGAAGGAGGGCACCGGCCTGGTGTTTGAAGCCCTGGTCCGGGCCTTCCTTTGGGTGCCTCAGACAGCCGAGTCCATGAGTGAGTGAGTGAGTGGGTGAGGTAGGTGTTCCCGTCACCGAGAACCTTCCTACCTATGCAGTGTGCCCTGGACGTGGAGGTGGGATGGACTCGTGGAGGGGGAAGCAGAGCGAGGACACTGGAGGGCCCTAAAAGGAGGGGCCGCACGCTGGACGCTGGACGGGAGGCCGTGGGCAGTCCAGGTCCAGGTCCAGGTCCAAGGTCCACCTTCTCAGCCCAACTCGACCGGCATCACGCTGCTGCGCCTGGTGTTCTGCCCCTCCCTCCACTTCTTCGCTTCGCTTCCGTCCGTCCCTCTTCCCTCCCCCCTCCCCCTCCTCTTTCTCGCTCTTGAACACCATCCATCATCGTTTCTTTCTCCTTCTCCCGGGCACTTCCCTCCATTTCCACCCAGAACCGCACACACACCCAAAAGCTGCCGACTGTTTGTCCAGACAGCTTGCACTCACCCAACCGGAAACGTTGGTGTCCCACCAGCCATCCCATTAAATTGATCGGCTACGTACCCTGCTCCAACTAAAGAGCCTACCTACCGAGCAGCGAGCCACGACTACATATGTACATCACCTAGCCCATCAACCCCCTCCGTCATCATCGTACATTCTTTGTTCAACCACGCCTGCAACCGCCCATAGCGAACCGTTTCGCCGTTAAATCTCGCCTGCCGTCTTCCGAAACCACCGTTGCTAGCTTCCGATTTCTCTTCCATCGCATCGCATTTAGCGATGGCTGGAGTTTATAGAGAGTCGACCCGCGTCTACCGGGACCGAGCCGACTCAACTTCATCCGATGAAGGCGGATACAAGAAGAGAACAACTGTCCGCCGTTACAAAGTCGCCCCTAGCCGTGTTGAAACCCTTGAGAGGATCGAACGCGAGCGTGTAGAGCTTGACGACGACGATCGCCGATCACGATATTCCAACTATCCCCCTCCTTTGCGTACTTCCGGCGAATTTCCCTACGCCGAGCGCCCCCGCTCTGCCTTTGATTCCCGGAGCCAGGTTGTCGAACGTCAAGTTATTGAGCGCGAGCGCGAGGTCGATCCCTACAGAACCGACTCTCGCAGCGTCATCTACGAGAAGGACTACGAGCGGGAGCGCCGCTTCGACGACAACCGCAGCGTCATCGAAGTTGAGCGTGATCGCGATTGGGACCGTCGCTCCAACCGCCCGTGGGATCACCACCACCACCACCATCATCACCATGGCGACACCGAAGTCGTCGTGGATAAGCGCGTAGAGCGTCGTGAGGATGGCGATGTTCAGGTTGAGAAGCGTATCGAGGAGTACCGAGACGATCATGGCGGCGCAGAGGTCGAAAAGTACCGTAAGGAGACTGAATATTACTCCCCCGTCAGCCCCCCCCCCCAGCCCCCACCCCAACAATATAAACAAAACTGGGCGTGGCACCCACCAAAAAATTGGCCAGAGGGGAGCACCGACCCGCCGAGTGGTTGTGCCCCCCCA